>VDFB02253672.1:0-12156 GCA_007258455.2 Sequoia sempervirens | reverse complement strand
AACCACTTATTTTGTGGGGGGAATTTACAATCAAAAAAGACGTTTATTTTAAAACTCAACCACTCAATTGTGGGAGTGTAATCAAGTATAAATTGCAGCAATAAAATGAAATAGCTGTTAGTACTACTAACTAGCTTTACAATGAATAGAAATAGCTGCAAATAAGAGAGATAAGCTTCTAGAATGTTCTTTATCCACACTGGTGGTAAACCATCCAGGGGTTACATATATGAGAGATTAATCATAAGATTTTGCAACTAATTAAATGACTGGAACAATACTACTGTTTACAGTCTTACAATGATAAACAACTGCAATTTTCAAGTGTTATTACAATCTTTACAAAGCACAATGAAATAGAAGATTTTTCCACTTGATATCCTCTCAATTAATGAAGCTTAAAACCAAAATCAGAATACTGGAGCAAACTGATATAAAAATCAGCAATCTGGAAATGATTATCAGCAAACTGAAAACACATAAAAATAATCACAACTCCTTCACAATACCTCCAGAAGATGAAATATAACTTGCAAAAGCTCTTGAGAAGGTTGGCGCCCAATTCACAATGATAAAACAACATCTAATCTCAACCATTAATTTATGCACGAATCCCTATGCTCTCCAAAAGGTACGGCCTCCTTGCAAGGGCGATTTTGCTTAATAAAATCTGAAACTTGGAATTAAATTCTGATAACCTCCAAATATGATCGCCTCTATCATAGAAATGCAATGATCAAATACCCAGAACCAAATAAAATTCATACTAAAAGTTGTATACAAAAATCACTTTCAGCCATGATAAACCAGCAATATGAAAACTGGAAATATCTCACCAAAACTCCACAATAATGCTCAATATGTACTTCTGGATGAAGCACACTCTCAATCCACCACCTAGGGAACCATAGTTGCAGGCCCGAAGAATGGAGTAAATTTGCTAAGTTTTCCCTTAGCCGGATTCTGGATTCATTCCAGCAGCGTAACTTTGCTCTTCAAAAATATGCATAATCAGCTCTTCAAACAGCAACAATATATAAACTTCAATTGGCAAATGAAGCAACAAGAACTCTTCGAATTCCAAGAAGTTGAATCACTTCAACTTCCAAAAGGGATGCCACCTTTTTGCATTTTACTTTTTGAAATAATATAATATTACTCAACCTCCTTTTCACTTTGCAACAATAAAGCATTTAATAAATTATTAAATGCACAATTGACCCCCTTAATGGCCCCTCTTTTAAAACAACATGAAGTTATTACTCCTAGGCGTGGGGTACAACTGAGAAACATGAAATTTGACTAAGTATAAAAACTCAGTCCATGGAGATAACCAAAACCAATGCCAATACTGAAACTGATGGATAGCAAGATGACTTGAGTTGAGTTGCTGATGATGCTACTGCCAAATTTAGACTTACTAAAAATAGCCAACTGCTATAAATAGTAAGTTCACATCAAAACAATAGATAGCCAAACTGAACACTAACCTGCAAAGGATTGAACTGCTACTAGACAAATACTGCCAAAAGATAGACTTGCTAAAAATAGCAACTGCTATAAATAGTAAGTCTGCACAACATCCTCTGAACGCCAACTGAGCAATATCTGAAAGAGGAAACCCTAATTTTCCACCTCAGCTTAGCCTACGGATTTCCGGAAATAGGCTAAATCCTATTGAAGAGTGTAGGGCCAAAATGGGGACATTACACCCTATTCTTACCTTCTACACATTATTATATGAATCCATACTATAATGGAACTCATACATTTATACTTGCAGATAATAACTATGATAAGAATAATACATAAATAATTAATTTAGTTCATAAAATAAATATATATATACATATATCTACATATATAATTGCAAACCCTAGTTATATACCACAAAGTAACAAATATATAAACATTAAACATACAGCAGCATACAATAATTATAATGGACTTACCACTGTTGCTGTTTATTCCTTGGGATCAGGTTTCCAAAGAACCTTTTATTGGAAAGATTCCTTCTACTAGAACATACTCTTCCTTTTTCCTTCGATTCTCCATCCCCTAACCTTCCTCTTTTTTCCAGCTCTTTATTCCCTTATACCATTTGATATGCCTCTTCATGAAAAGAGGTGTTTCTTCAATGTATGAGTGGACGTGCCTTTTCATTAATTAATTCTTAAGTCTTTTATTGATGCTGCCTTTGTTATCTTCTAAAGCTTCTTCCCAATAATTCCAACGATTCCTACCTTTTAATATATTAATCCCTCCTTAATAAGAATCGCCGCCTTTGCTGACTTTGGTAATGTAAAGCGCTGCCCCTTCCTCATTGAATCGATGTGTCCTATTATATATGCCTTGTCTTTGATCTATCTTATTTTATGTTTTATATATTTTTATATTAATATATTATATGTGAATATATTTATTTTTTATATATGTATATATTTTAATATTTGTGGTATTTATTTATTTGGTGTTTTATTTAAATTATGATTTGTATTATTTTATTTTGTATTTTATATTTGTAATTTATTTCATTTATATTTTGTATATTATATTTATAATTATAATTATCTTCAAATCGTAAGTACTCATGTTTAGATTTTGACATTCATTTGTATTTTATTTATTCGCATTTATATTCTAACATGTATTGTTTTTACGTGTCCTAATTCGGGGACATGACAGTAATGACCAAACTATTCGTATGTTGAGGAATACCAAAACACCTCTCAATGTCTTGAGGCTTGAGACTGCAAATCACCCGTCCATCCATTGACTGAATTTCTCGGGTAGTAGAATTGTAATGCTTGACACAAGACATCACGAATTTTATGCAATGAACTGAAATAGGGAGTGGAGCTGCCTCTAGCAACCCAGATTCTTGGATGTTTTGAAGTATTGCGTTATTTATCTTAATCGGATTCAAGATAGCCTCTGGAAGCACTTTATGCAAATCCGTGTCAACCGTTTTGATGAAGTCATAAACCAAGACTGACTTAGTCTCAAATTCGATCTGTGTGTACTGCATTCTGAAAAAACTTGCCCGTTGACTATAAACTCGACTATATTTTGACAATTTTCTCCGGAAAGCCAAAAAGTCACTTGATGAGGCTAAAAATAGCTTGTCGGAGGGCAATTTTCACCAAAAATTTTGAGATGTGGGTTTTGTGTAGAAAATGATTCTAAAATAACCGACAACATGAAAATTGCGAAAAGCACCATTTAGCTTGACATGCAAAAGCTTTTCTCAAAAAAACAACTGGGGGCAACAGGGACTGCAGGGGGCAATTTTCCCAAGAAAAACTGAAATATGGGTTTTGTTCAGAAGATGATTCTAAGACAACCCAGATTCTCCCTTTCGAAAAATATTGACTTTAACTTTACCATGCAAAGGAATTTCAGTTGAGAAAAGTAGAGCTTCGAGAATTGAAGCTTCGAGGCAATTTCTTTTGAAAAATTCTAGCACATGGGTTTGGTAGAGAAAGCCGTGCACAACCAACCCAAATGATCAAAATTGTCAAAAGTCACCAAATCTTGGACATGTGAAGAAAACCTAAGACGAGAATAGAAGAATTTAACACAGAAGATAAAAGTTTTATTTTCTGCTTCTGTAAAAATCGCCATGCTTGTCTGAAGTTTGTTGATTAATCTGGACCTGTATCTGCAAGGAAATCTAAAAAATAATAACTGAAGCGCCTTCGAATGTTGATTGCTAAAGAAATTCGCTTGCTCAATGAAGAAAATTCACTTGCTCTTAACCTGCTGTGAGAGAAAAAAGGACGCCATCTTGAAATAAATAAAGAAATTCGTAGCTAATGGCACCAACTGCAAGAATAAACCTTGATTTCGAAAGAAATCATCTAATTGGACCCCACTTTGTTCAACAAAAACTGACTTGGAGTTTCAAAATATTAAAATATTAAAATATTCAGTCTCACTCAACATGCGAATTTGTAATTGAATCTCCAAAAGGCGCCAATATTAAAATATTGAGAAAAATCGCCCCATTAAAGCTGGCATGCTGAAACTGAAAATTTAATATTATTTTATTGAGTTAACTAAAATCTCTCATTCTAGGTTTCCTTAGAATATTTTATTGATTTTGAAATGTCCAAGTTTGACTCTCCATGCGTCCCCTAGCAAAAGTTGAGATTTTTAGCTAACTTCCTATTTTGTAGCTCACTGAAAAAGTCACATTTGCCTCTGTTGAACTCTGGTTTCTGGATGCCCGGTTGATGCTAAAACTAAACTAACACATCCACTGCAAAGTCAGAACTACCGAGATGAAATGTCTGTTGGGAGCTGCAAGTGTTAAAAACCATGTTTGATGCCTCAAAATAAAAGTCGCCTTTTATTAAATTCATATACAACCCACCAAACAACCATTTCTTTGTTTTGCCATCTCGCGCTTCAAACTGTCGCTGCTAGTGAACGATGGCTCCCGTCGACTGGATGATGGATCCATCGCGTAGCTAGAAGAATTCCGCAAATGATGACTGTATGTAAGGCATCTGAAAGTTGATTTAAGAGCCTCAAAAGCAAGGGCGTCCCTGGCCTGCAAAGGTGCAATTACCATTTTGAGAATGATTTTGAAATTTGCAACTTTCACTCGAATGTTGTACTGTGACCCTCGACACCGGGAGCTGGATTACTTTGATGCGCGCATTGTTGATCCCATCGCGAAGCTGGAAGAACTTGGAAGAGATGTTTCTGGAAGTGATGAAGTGAGAAAATTGCTTTTAAGACCTCCAGTATAAGGGCACCTTTTTCAAGGGAGTATGTAATTTCCGTACTTAGCCATTTTTCTGCTTGTTTTCATTCTTTGGTAATCTTCGTTGATTCCTCACTCATAGGCGTTTGACAAACCCTGAGGGCTGACGACTGGATTCACTGAATAGCTAGGACAATTCTACACAGGTTTCGTGAAGACGACGACTGCAAAAAACCTCATCTAGCTGGCCAAAAGGCTAGGCGCCCCTGGCCTATAGAGGTACAGTTTGATACTTCTACTTTTATTCACCCTCTATTTTACGTGTTAGCATTGGAACAACTGTCACAGTCACTTAGCACATCTGACGATCTCGCAAACAAATGCATCTCGGAGCTGGGTTGAATCAGAAAAGATTCCCCAGAAACAGAATCTACAAATTCATTCATCTGAGGGGTCTAATTCAAGGGCGCCCCTGGGCTACAAGAGTGCAGAAACTGCAAATTTGACTGTCCTTGTGATGTGTAAACTCTCTGTAACTTCTGCGTCCGCCTTCATTTGCTAGAGTTCTACAAGTCGGATGAACTCGCTTGATAGCTTGTCAGAAAATTGACTGAATTCCGAAGAAAGTGAATGTATCTGCAACCAGAAAACACTGTATCCGAGCCTTCAAATTGAAGGGCGCCCCTGAGCTACAGGGGTGCAAATTTGTTCTGGAAGTAATATTTCCTCCATTTCGTGCTCTACGAACACCGTGTCGGTTGTTGAGTTGACCACATAGAAGCATTACTGTTGCTGACGCGTGTGTGTGACTATATTTCACCACTTTCACATGTACGGACACTGTAAAGTTGATTTGCACATTGATTGTGCAAGCGTCTCCCACATTACAAAGTGAAATGTTTCCAAACCTAGAATATTTTTTGCACTTTTTGTCATTTGAAAATCCCCTCTGCTGAGAAGCATCTGTTTCAGCATCTTTCATCATAGAATGTTCTGCTTTGAGTTTTAGGCTTAGATTTTGACACCTGTTACTGGCCAACTGCCATTGACGATCTCGGAGGTACTAACTTTTCTCCTGAAAAAGTGAAAACTACTCACCAGGCTTAAATTGACTTTTAACTTAAAAACTAACTTCACGATTGTGATCATGATGTGAAATAAACCAATCAAAATTAATTTCAGCCAATTCTGACAAGTTTCAATTTGTAGGGTTTTGCGACCTGAAATAGGGGTGCAGAAACCCTAATTTTTATTTTTTTTCCAAATTTCACCCGTATCGTCTTGACACCAAACTGACTCAAAGTCTATACTTGATTTGCCCAAAAACTATGTTTTGACATCATTTTAACAAGGTTTAGACTCTTTTAAGCAAAATGCCTTAATGAAGCAAAAAATTTGGTTTGGGTACAACATAGGGTAGAATATTTGAATACCCCTAACAAGGGAATGTTTCCTAGATGTCCTGCATCCTCTGAACATCCCTAGTATGGGAACAACTCAAATTTTTCCATTTTTAATGAACTCATAAATTTCAATGAACATAGACATTTTAAACCTTTTTTTCTCTCTCTTTGTACTAGTAACTCTTTGGGCTAGGACAATAAATTTTTTTGGTACAAGGAAACTTGTAAAGTTTCTTGCAAAAATAGAAAATTACAAGTCTATTACTTTAGTTCTTGTAGCTTTGCCAACTAGATATCAGCACTTGAGGAAATACCAAATGTAATGGATATGATATTTCTATGAATCTTTGAAGGAATTTTCCCAACTTTCAGTGGATGCTTCCAAGAGATGTTTACATATGCTAAGAAACTTCATTGGAGTCTCCCAACATGTGGAGACATCCCCATATGTTTCAGAGACATGGATGTGTTTCCCATATAGGAGATGAGTACCAAGGTTCAAATGCATGAGTCTTAGGGTAACTATGTAGGGCATTAATGTTGCAACTCATTGACTCTATTATTCAACTCTTGCAAACTAGTAGATCTTTGAACTAGGATAATTTAAGCACATCTTATTTGTCATCACAATGGACATAGATGCATCCTTTACAGATTGGCTCTATATGAATTATTTCCTACTATCTTGAATTATCTACAAGTTGGCCTTGTCAACTTTGGGTTCCTGGTATTATTTAAAAGGTTGACCAACTCATGGTTCATGTCCAACATTTGTTTTGAGAGCATGGTTGGGGAATTTATTTTCTCATCACTTGCGCTTAATGGACAACTTCATTCTTTGAGGTCAAACTCTAGTATTTTGGATTTCATTTGATTAGACTAGTTCATGTTTTGGACCTAACCTGAATTTGACTCATAGCTTCAAGTGTTGATTTTAATGATCAGATTAAGTGCACAGAAAATTAATTCAAAATCAGACACAATAACACAGCAGATACCCTGGGAAAACCCTCCTCTTGAGGGAGAAAAACCCAACAACAATATATCTCTTATATATTGAAACAATAAATGAATCTCCTTTACAATAGAGGCCAATCATGCGCATCAAACTGATACAATATAAGAGACAATCTGATGAAGATAATCTCAACAAACAATGATATTGAACTTCTCTTGAACTCGATCTGCCTTGTATAGAATTCGCACCAAGAATGTGTATAGAATTCGCGCCAAAGATGATATGCTGAAGTGTATCGAATGAACTGAATTTGAATGCCAAACAACAAAGTTTCATTGAGTATATATACACCACGAATGGAAGACATGTCTTTCCAAAAACATGTCGGCCTGTAACAAAAATCGTGCCTCCTCCATAAGATCGTGTTTCTTCAAGGTCGGCCTCCAATAACAAATATAACTCTTTATTATTTGCACCTCTTCATTAATCATTATGTCGGCTTGAATAAACAAATCGCGCCTCTACACAAAGAGGTTGGCCCAAGGAGATAATCGCGTCTCTTCAAGAGACGGGTAATTATTGTTTATGACGTGTCTCTTCATTAGCAACTGATCACAATAATTAAATAGACGGAGGCTATATTTAATTATTCTTGTATGCATGTGGCTGGAGCATACGACTGATGCTGCAATCGAACATCAACACTCCCTCTTAGCTAAGGAGTATACTTCCAGCTACTCAAGACATGTCACCTCAATGTGATGTCTACCACAATGGCTACAACCAAATGTGAAAGAGAATATCACCTCAACGTGATATTGAATATCGCCTCAACACGATATCTACCATAATGGCTACAACCATACTATGGTAAAAGATAAATATCACCTCAACGTGATATTGGATATCGCCTCAACACGATATCTACCATAATGGCTACAACCATACTATGGTAAGAGATAAATATCACCTCAACGTGATATTGGATATCGCCTCAACACGATATCTACCATAATGGCTACAACCATACTATGGTAAAAGATAAATATCACCTCAACGTGATATTGGATATCGCCTCAACACGATATCTACCATAATGGCTACAACCATACTATGGTAAAAGATAAATATAAAAACAAGGAATTTCACCTAGAACTTCTCTCGCAGAGAAGGACTCATAGAATGGCTCATTGATACTGAGACTCTTTCTCAGTCAAGGCTGGATTCTCCACCATACCAAGCTTATCTCGAAAGTATACAAACTTTATCCTGGAGAGAGGCTTGGTGAGAATATTCACCGGCCCCGCTTCATCGCTAATGTACCCCAATTCAGCCCTCCGCTAGCACTTCATCTCCGATGTAGTGGCAATTTGATCCTCAACATGCTTCGCTCTCGCCATGAAACAATGTGATTGACATAAAAGCTTCAATGCCAACCGACATCACAATGGATGATGAAGCTCCATTGATTGTCCAAACACCGCAAGAGCCACGGCTTCGAAGTTGCCATAATAAGCTGCACTATATTCTTCACCGGGCCAGACTGCACGTTACAAATGACCGCTTCTTTACACACCCGGAAAATCATAGCAACCCAAGTCAAGCAACAACCGTAGGTGCTCTTCCTATCCGGGTGGACACACCCCTTCCAATCGTAATCTATAAAACCATGTAACCTAAGTTTGCATTTGAAGAATACCAACCCATATCCAACCGTGCCGCGCAAGTACCTAAGGATATGTTTAGCTGCAACAAGATGTATCTGTCTCAGATCACACATAAACTGGCTAAGTGCACTCACGGCATAGCAAATATCAGGTCTAGTGTTAACCAGATACATCAGAGACCCAATCAACCGTCTCCTGCATTAAATGGTGGACCAAGTCTCCACTAGTCATGTTCTCCTTCAACTTATGGTAGGTTGGTCTCCATAGGTGTAGACATGGACGGTAACCATCATGCCAAATCTCTTAAGTATAATAATGGTGTACTTTTCCCTTGGACTTAGAATCATCTCTACTTTAATTCTAATCCAAGGAAGTAATGCATGAGCCCAAGGTCCTTCATCTCAAATTCTGAAGTCAACTCCTTCTTGCACTGGAGAATCAGGTGATCTTCTCCAATAAGGATCAAATCATTAACATATAAAACCAATATTAATGTATCACCATTGATTACCTTGAAGTAGAGATTTGAATCAGCATCATTCTTCAAGAAGCCCAAACTAGATAGGTACCGATCAATCCTTTCGTACCAAGCACGAGGAGCCTGCTTAAGACCATACGAGGCCTTCTTCAGATTACACACATGTGATTCCTTCCCATGAACTTCAAAACCATCAGGTTGCTCAATGTAAACTTCTTCCTCAATTACGCCATTGAGAAAAGTTGTCTTCACGTCCATTTGATGAATCTTCCATCCTCTCGATGCAGCAATGGCAATGATAGTTCTAACAGAAGTGTAACGAGCAACAGGAGCAAATGTTTCTTCGTAATCAACTCCCTCTTTCTGAGAAAACCCTCGAGCCACAAATCTTGCCTTATACTTCTCAATGCTCCCATCAGCAGCATGCTTGATTTTGAAGAGCCATTTCGAAGATACCACTAATTTGCTCTTAGGTCTAGGAACAATGTCCCAAACATCATTCTTCAGAATTGATTGATACTCCTCTGCCATTGCATCTCTCCAAACCTGATGACTGGATGCTTCTTCAACACATGAAGGCTCTGAATCAATAATCTGACTCATCAAGGCAACATAATTGAAGAACTTATGAGGCCTTTTACTTTCTCTGAATGTGCCTCTAGGAGCTGCAAAGCTTTCTGCCTCTTGCATAGTACGCCTAGCCCATAGAGGTCTCTTTCTTCCAATGACAATGTCAGTAGGCCCATCAGTAGGCTCCAAGGGTTCAACAGGATCAGCATCTTCTTTTGGTTCAACAGTCTCCCTCTGAATCTTAGGAGTATGGTCAACTTCCATATCCCGAGGAGACTCTTCATTATTGATCTCCAAGTGAGTTCCCTTGGATCTTCTAAATGCAATGTCTTCCTCAAAAGTAACATCTCTACTGATCTCAATCAACTTTTGTCCTGGAATGTAAATTCTGTAGGCTTTAGATGTCTCGCTGTAGCCCACAAAGATGCCCTTCTTTCCAGAGGGCTCCAACTTAGTTCTCTTCTCCTTTGGAACATGGATATAAACAGGACATCCAAAGATTCTTAAGTGACTAACTTCCGGCTTCTTCCCTGTGAAGGCTTCTTCCGGAGTTATATTCTCCAAGACCTTGTGAGGACTTCTGTTCTGCACATATACAGCTGTCCTGGAGGCTTCTGCCCATAAGAAAGTCTACAAATCTTGATCATGAATCATGGCCTTTGCTGCTTCCATGATTGTCCTGTTCTTTCTTTCTGCAACACCATTCTGCTGAGGATTATAGGGAACACATAACTCCCTCTTAATCCCCGCGTTAATACAAAAGTCTAGAAAACTACCAGAGGTGTATTCTCCACCATTGTTAGATCTAAGGACCTTAATTCTTTTACCAGAAAGGTTTTCTACTAAGGCTTTGAACTCCTTAAATCTAGCTAATACTTCCTCAGACTCTTTAGACCTCAAGAAATAAATCCAAGTCTTCCTAGAGTAATCATCAATAAACAGTACATAATACAAAAATCCGCTCGAAGACGGAACAGACATAGGACCACATAAATCTGAATGGATGAGATCTAAAATACTCTTAGATCTATTTTCACTACTATGAAAGGTGGCTTTGTTGAATTTAAGTGAACAGATTAAATGCACAGAAAATAATTCAAAATCAGACAAAACAACACAGCAGATACCCTGGGAAAACCCTCCTCTTGAGGGAGAAAAACCCAGCAACAAAGATCTCTCTTTTATATATAAAAAATGGCAACAATTCTTTTTACAATTAGGTCTAACACAAGACCAATATTCAGTACCAGGTAGATAACAAGCTGGCTCTTCAAATTCTGTTCTGGGATAGTTCACAACTTGCCCTGAGATCAATTCACAATCTGATCTTGTAGGACTGGAAGAACTTCACACTTTGACAGAGAACAGAAATTCGCACCTGGCAATATTTGAATTGACTGAAATGAGCACCTACAAAATTCGCACCTGGAAAATACTATGCACTGTAGGAAGTTCGCACTTGTATGATATCTGCACAGTATGAAGTTTGCACTTGTATATTATCTGCACAGTATGAAGTTCACACTTGTATAATATCCACACTTGCAAAGTTCACAATCTGCTAGCAAGAATTCGCACTAGGAGATGAAGGTAATTCGCACTTTCTTTTCCTGCTCACAAGATGATCTTCGCACTTGTATAACAAATAACTGAACTCAAATATATTCGCACTTATGTGAATGACCGAACTGAATTGAGATAATCGAACTGATCTGGGTGATCACAAATAATAGGGTGAACCTCTATATATACAATCTCAAGAGGTGCGAGTATATTAACTATAAGTCGGCTAGAATGAAGTCGGCCAACAAGAATAATATTCGAGATTGCTCAAGGAGATAAGATCAAATATAATATGTATGAAGTCGGCCTCATACAAACAAAAAAACATCTCTTCAAAAATCGCGCCTCACACAAGTTGGCCTTTTCATAATTAAATATATAAATCATGAATGAGGCGCCTCCTCATTATCTCAGATCGAACTTGAATAAATTAAATAGCCATTGGCTATATTTAATTTATTCCTTCATAATAATTTACGCCTGGAAGTATGAGTCCCGTGGCTGCAAAACATCAACACTCCCTCTCAGCTAGGGAGGAATACTTCCAGCTTCATAATATGAATCATCTCCATATGAGGTCCATCTGCCATCATTGCCTGCAATCAGATATAAAGAGAGGAATATCACCTCAACGTGATATTAGATATCGTCTCGATATCAACCATCAAATGTTGAGTACTAGTGTTCATCACTTGCGTGATGTTGTCACCTCAATGTGACTTTCACCATGGCTCTCCCAGAGGGTGAAACACAAGTACAAGAAGATCATCACGGACTCTCTCACGTGATGTTGTCATGGAGTCACA
>VDFB02253671.1:0-23350 GCA_007258455.2 Sequoia sempervirens | reverse complement strand
AAAAATGTGCTAGCATTAGAGAAATCTGCAAATCAAGTTCAACAAATAGTCTACAAAGCTAGTGACAATGTTTGGAAATCAAAATGGATTACTAATTGGCTTGCTACATCAACGACGTTGTCATCTATCATTGAAAATTGTTTGAGAATGCGTGAAACAAAGGAATATTTGCATTTGGCTGTAGACAAAATGAAGAAGGTGGATGAAAAGGTAACGAACTTCACAGAGCTTGGTTTTCCAGAGGCTTTTGACACAAATGAGTGATTCATTGGAAAGAATGAGTTCAGAAAGAAGATGGAGGGTGCAATGAATATTGATTTGGACTAGTTTCCTCATAACCCAGATGTGGTGAACTATTTGGATTCCATCAAACCATTGGTAACCTTGAATGCAAAATTGACTGAAGAATCCAAGACAAATTCCAATTTCAATCATGAATTGTTAATAAATCCTCAATTCAAACAACATTAGCTAGAACAAATGACAATTCCACTACTTGAATAGTGGAAGTTGCTAGAAAAGGTGATATGGTGATTTGATTTTCGATAATACGAGTTTCCAAGTTCCAACTCAGCTCTATGCAGAGTTGTCTTTGAGAAATATTTTGCATTGCCAATGCCTCTATGTATTCCTTCATGTGAAAATCAATAAAAAAGCTCAAATTCACACTTCAGTAATGTGTTGATGTTCAATTATTTGTATTATTTATTTTATCATTTGAAGAAAAAGTTTGGTAGTGGTTTCAACTACTAGATACACATTAAACGATTGTTGATGATCATTGTTGTATGTGCTACTAATACTATTGTTAATATGTTATTAAGCATCGAGTTGAGTGATGAATCATTGAGTACACGTTCAAGTTTTACTTTTAACATTATTAAAATATGAGCTATAAGGTGATTTTAATTCTAGGCATCCATAATCTTAGTGAAATTGCATTAAAATTTCACACATCAATACTTAAACTCCATGACTACTTATCAGATTCACTAAACATTTATATGAATTCATGCTTTAATCAAGGTGCTTTAATTGGTTCATTAAACCAGAGCCATAATTAAAACATACATCAATGCATAATGACAAACAAGATTAATGAAATATCATTGATCAAATTTCATTAATAATTCATGTAAACTGTTACAGTTAGAGAGATGATAGACTCAAAATAAGGGAGCATTACAAGCTCCAAGCTGAGATGTACACATGTCACATTTTCATTTGATAGATTATATCAGTCATTTCCTTAAGAAATGGTTACAACAAACCAAAAGATATTCTCATGAGCAATCATCCACTCCCTAGTTATAGCATGACTTGAACTAGCTGGTCCTTGAGACCTTCACCTTAATATTTCCACTTGTTATTTCCATAATGCTAGCTTTGTTTCAAGTTCAACAACCTTTTGTTGACTCTTATTATATTCATCAATAAGCTCATTATACTTACTTCTATGCATGTATCTATCTTTAGTAAGGATCTCCACTATTGCTTTTGTGAGCTTAGCAAAATTTATGGTCATGTCAGCTACTTCTAATGCTGGAGTATTGGAAACTCTTTTTATAATCAATTTGGTAGAGCTCTACCTAATTTTTTTGAAAATTGTCAGTTGATTTTGCCTTGTCATGATTCTGAGCTTTTGTGTCCATGGGTAGGGTTTAGGGTTTAGAATGAAAACCCTCTTTTCAAAATCCCGTAGTCATAAAACCCAAAGGTTATATTTTTGCATTGACCTATCATACCTGGTTACTGGTCTTTTAAGTTGCAACTTGAGCCATTGAGTTCATTCTATTACCGACCCTTTTATTTAGGTCAGTCAGTCATCGTGCTCTTATTTACCATTTAATATTTCCTAAGTCAGACATAAATATTTTATGAAAAAAGCCTTAAATCTTAAGTCTTTAATCTTGAGGGTCAAGTCTCATCAACCTAGCGATGTCCCCATTTTAAAAATAACTTTATTTCAATGTGCATAATATACAACTGTCTGATTGCAAGATCTAATCCTGGTCATTCCCCGCCAGCCCCATGCAATTAAAATAAGGCTTTAATAAAATCCTCAGGGTCAACATGCTATCGACGTGTCTACTGTCATATGTGTGGGTCCCAGTCTTCAATGTGGAACCCAAAATTCTAAAGCTTTTAGATCAACGGATGGGATACAATGGTGAGATTAAATCTCAGTCGTTCCCTTCTCACCCTGTGGGATTAAAATAAGGCTTTAATAAAAGCCTTAGGTTCAGCGGCTTGTTGCCACATGGATTCCATGATTGTTTGGAATGAGAAAAGGTGGGGCCCAGGGAGTGGATGATTTGGCATCTAGTTGGTGAGCTGGTGTTGGCCGATGGAATGGTGCACTATGGTGATGTGAATTCAAACTTGGTTGACTTGATCTGAGTCATTTGAAAGGTCATCTCACTTGGAGATCAATGGTGAAGTTTTAAAATTGAAAGTATGACCATGGTAGCCATTTTTGCTTTGCACAAGCGAGCAATAATGGTAGAAATGACCTCCAAAGCTACTAGTACCCAACCTCGCTCATGTTGGGCACAAATGATTAATTCTTGCATAATTGAGATTTGTAATTTGCAAATAAATCTAGAGCGCACAAGAGATTGAAAAGAGTATTCGCAGAGTTCAGCGTGATCAATATTAGGGTTTTCCTATGATTAAAAGTCATAAGTATTGAATCAAATGTAGTTTTATGTGATTTATTCAGATTACGTAGGATTAGGGTTAAAATTCATTGTGCTTTTAGTTGAATTGGCTTTGTGCTTTGTTTTAATTATTTTTTTGAGGTTTGAATTTGCTTTAAAAAATCACAATTCTATCAAACCTTTCAAATTTTGCACCTTCAAGCCGAGCCCTAGGTTTGAATTGAGAAGCTTAGTCTTGAACCCATTTCTTTCGAAACCCTAAGTTTATCTAAACTAATTTTGTTACTAATGGTGCCAAAGCACAAACTGCTAGCCCTGTAACCTCATCCAAATCGCTATCCCAGGATATAGTTAACTAATTAAAACCCTCCATAATGGACAAGCAATTCTTTATTAAGGATGTAGAGGTGCCCTATACTAGATGGAAATTGTTCCAACATTGGTATGGGAACAAAAATCTTGGGGTTTCTGTTTGCAACCCATGGATACTGGACATGGGAAAGTTGGTAGTTCCTAATGTGTACATGGATGTAGATTTGTTGAAGGACATTGCTGCAAGATATGACCTAATTTCTAGGATGGTTAGAATATTTAATGGCAAAGAGATGTTGAGGATAACAAGAGAAGAGATTACAAATATTTTCCAACTGCATGAGTGGAGCAAAGATATGATTCCTCTTGACATGGATGTTTTCAGAAAGGAGTATGAGAATACTAGGGTGCTACTCAAAACGTCAATGTTACCTATGCACATTGCTAGCACTAGAACGAGGAAGAATAGGAAGAAAATAAAGATTGGTAGGGATGAACTTGAACCATTCCCCATGAAATATTTTTCTAATTAATTCAAGAAGATTGTGTATTCTTTGTTCTAGATCATTGGTTTCACTCCAATTGATACCTTGCCGAGGGAATATAGTTACATGGCATGCCATCTGTAACACCTAGCCTTCACTATAGTCTATGACTATGCCACATATTTGTCAGAATGCATTCACAAGGGTTTGGTTGATTTGAAAAGTGGAAAGAATTGGGTAGATTTCTAGTGGTATTCTTTGTTGATGCATATGTTCTTGCATAATGGTGAGAATAATTTTAAGGACATGACATTGAAGAAAAGAGAAGATGACATTGATCTACCTGTCTAATATTGGACCCAAACTCTATACAAGGATGATCATAAATTTGATTATTTGTTTTTCCATAATGCCTTTGCCTCAAAATTGAGAAGGTTCCTAGTGTATGATCCACCCTAGATCCCCAAGGAAATCTATGACTTCCTGAGGCCTATGTAAAGGAGAACAAATTTGAATTTGAGTCACAATTGTGGAGACATAATCCCATATCCCCACATAACAATCTTCAAAGTCTATGGCACAAATTTTATTTCATTTGTATTACCAAGGGATGTGCCATTCAAGATTGGATTCTTGGAAATCATGAGACAATTGGGAGGATCTCAAATGGCACATTTTCTTGAGACATTGAGGAAGGGTTCATTCTTCTCATAGTACACAACGTTTGCAAATTTTGTGATAATAAAGGGAGGATGGACAAATTTGTTGAAACTTCTTGCACCTTACAACTTGAACACCATACCCCCAAGGAACCATGATCCTAAGGGATTTATTGTAGCACTAAAGGCAAAGAATAGGAGTGGCGCTTTCGTGCATAATTTTTACTATCCTGAGGATGTAATCAGGAATGTTTTTAATTTCTAGGAACAAGAAGAGAGAAAAGAAAAATATTTGGATTTCAATAAAATGGTGGATAATGTTAAGAAATATAATCCTAACTATGACCCTATGCCCAATATAAGGGGTGAGTTCAACATGATTATGCATGTTATGAATAATTTTGAGAGCATTATGGAAGTCTTGAAGGAAGAGTGTGTGGTTACATATAAAGGGAAATCAGTGGTAGTTGAGGAGGATCCCAATGTAGTGTTGGAGGAGAGACCTACTTAGCAACCAAAGAAGATAAGGATTTACTCCAAGAAGAAGGAGATAGTAAAGAAGCAACAAAATTTTCCAACCCCTATTACATCAGAGGGGTCAAGGGTAAGTTCTCCTGCAAAGTCAGTGCCATCACCCCCAAGAGGTGCCCCTCCTACTGTTATTGATATAGAATCACCTACAAGAGGTTCCCCTCCATCAGACCAACCACCTATGAAAAACCAAAAGGTTGAGGTAGAAAAGGTAGTTGACTACCCGAACACAAAGGAGGATGATATTCTCATTACTCCTAAAGAAATGTAGCAAGGAATTCCTTCTCCCATCAGGGATATTGCCTCAAGTTTAGGAGGAGATGGCATTAAACTTGGAAAGGTTGATCTCAAGGGCTTGAATAATGAAGATGATTTGAGGCAAGAAGCATGCAAAGCATTCATGGAAGATGATTCTTTCATTGAAACAAAGGCATTTAGAGATTTTGTGTGGAGGGAAAAGGCCTCTGAATATGTAGAGAATGTTGCTAGAGAGAGGAGCTTACATCCAGAGCTACTTGAGAGTGTTATTCAGGTAGATGTAAGAAAGGACATGAAGAAATAATTTCAAAATATGACAGCTAAAGAGGGCAGAGCCCGTGTACAAAAAAGTGGTGTGCTATTGTTTCCCGAATGGGATATTGTTGATGCAGAGGTATTGGATACCATAAGGAGGTCTGAGAGACCCTTATTTCAAACTAAGGAGAAGGCCAAATTGGATCTTCAAGTATTAGAATTTAGTGAAGAATGGGATTCCCTAGTTGTTTGGTCATTGTCCTTGGGATCCAAGAAGCTAGTGGTTGCAGAACCAAGTGATTTTAGCAAGCAACTAGTTATAAAGAGAGTGGAAAACACCCCAACATTGGAGGCAACTAAAATGGAAATAAATGTTGCTAAGTTTAGAAAAGCAATAGTGGAGAACCTCACCATTGACATAGACATGTATAGAAGAAAATATAATGAACTTGTGGATGAATATAATAAGAGTCAATAAAGGGTTGTTGAACTGGAAACTGAAGTAGCATTGTGGAAGCAACAAGTGGAAACATTAAGAAATCAGGGCTCAACTAGTTCAAGTCATACCAGAGCAATCTCTAGCAATAGTGCCTTATAATATGCATCTAGAGCCACTCACAATTGAAGAGCCAAGCATATTAGGTGCAGTTCCACCAACTGAGCCCACTAAGGAAGAATTATTCTAGCAAATTGGAGTATACAAAGAATTGCTTGAACAAGTTCAGAACACCATGCATGAGAACAATTCAAAGATTGTTCATACTATTTTGAAGCATCTAAATAAAAATATTCAAGGTAAATTAAATAGTGTTCATGCAAATTATTCTTTAATGTTGCAAGCAATAAAGGTATCTCAGAGGGATAGGGAATTGGCTACTCCAATCCTAGATAAGTGGATTCCTAGGGTTGATAATTTGAGTTTCATGGAAATTGGGGCTAGACAACAAGAAGATAGATATCCAAGGGTGGTCCCAACTTATAAATTTGTTAGTGAGGTTAAGGAACAAAATTTTCAAGAGTATGTTGCCCCATTAGAATAGAAGATAAGAGAATTGAAGGCCAAGTTTGACGAGGAAAATTTGACATTGTTGCCTGACATTCAACATAACTATGATGAGTTGAAACCCTTGCAAATGTGGAAGAACTAGGTGGACACTTACTTTTTGTCAATCGACAGACCCGAACATCCGGAATAAGCACCAAGACCGTTGAAAACATGGAATGATCCTCACGCCTATGCGTTGCCTAATCTTGAGGATCAATCTCCAGAGAGGGTTGGTTACCTGATGAAAACCTCCTAAAACTAACCAACTTGGCTGGAAAAGAGGTAGACAACTTGCTTGAATTGAAATCCTAAGGCTACAAGAGGTGATTGCACCAAAATTATGTGATTCTAACTACTATCTTAAACCTATAATCAGCTGAAATAAAGTCCTAAATTTATTTCACAATTCAATTAAGATGATGAAATTCACCAATATTTCAAATGTAGGTTTGAAGTTTCAATGTTTGTAAGAGGAAAACTAGATTTTCACATATACAAATGACTAAAATTTTTGCTAAACACAACATGCAACTTGAATTATAACATGAAATATTCTTGTTTTTCAAAGCATCAATGAGACCAAACAAAGGATTCGAGATAAAATCACATTGTTTAAATCAAATCATTCACATGACAATAAAACTCAAGAAATTATTGAGAAGGAAAAACTATACTACAAACTCTATTACAATGCTTGAATAATAAAAAGTTGAGTTACCATGCCCCACTCCTGTATGTGTAAGCTGGAAAAAAAACTAAAATGAAAAAGATAAATTTTTTTTTAATATATACAATAAGAATGCACTTCAAAGTGCATGAACAAGTAACTAAAAGTAAATTTCAGTGAGAAAATGACAATTCCAAGGTGAAATCTAAGCAAAAGCAAAAATCCTTGAAAATAAGGTTCAAACTCATGCAAAAATGAGTGAACTGGGCCTCTAACTCACAAAAAAATATAGCATGCAATTGATCCAGAATCTCAAATTGAACCGAAATCTTTGAATGTGAGCCAAAACATGCAAAAATCCTCCTTTCTTTAATCAATTCACCCATGATAACTAGAACTCCATCTCTGCATGACGATCTTCAGTTAATAATCTTTTCATGATTAGTTAACTCAAACACAACTCGAACCCCACTCTTGTCTTTGATCTCTTTGCATGTTTAAAGTGAAGCTAGGTGTTTGAATAATATTAAAGTAATCAATAAATAATTAGTTTAATATTGATGATGTCTTTGCCTTATTATTTGTATCAGCATTATGAATATTAAAGCAATTATTTATTGATTGCTTTAATATAATTTACAATATATAATTTTCAATTGTCATGAGAGACAATATATAACATTAAACCCAATAATAAGGTGACATAAATTCATGGAAAATGTATGGATATTGATTTTTCTATAAAAAAATCATAAAATTATTAAAGCATACTACCTAAGCCAAGAACAAATGTAAGGCAAACCTTAATAACATGTAGGTATTAGTTAGAGGCTGGAAATTATAATCAATGAGATGAAAAACCTTATCATCGAATTAAGGCATTTCTATAAGAGCAGTTGAACCCTAAAACATAATTCATTTTTCCATTTTGCACTTCTTCTTGCTATGTTGCACTGCCATCATGGAGAGGATAGGGTTTACAAAAAACAAAAATGAGGATTCAGATCTTTGACCCCTCTGTGGGACAAATCTCAATCAGCAAACATGGTAAGTCAATCCTTGAGCCACGTTGTGATCTCCTTTCTTCATTTTTGAACAATCTTTTGGCCTCAAATCCGCGGCTTAGCATTATTTTTTGATGTTTTTTTTTATTGTTGATGCCCTATTTTATCTTGGGCCGCCATGAACAATCTTGATAGCTCGAATCTCATCTTCACTGTGAATCTTCTACTGGGAGCGTGGGTTTTCAATCCACTTCAAAACACTAGAGATACTACTAACCAACAGGTAGGATTCTTCTATAGCTGAAATATATGGAGATCTATGTTGCTTTCTACGAAGGAAGATGAAACTGTGTTTCCTTTGCACATTCCTATTAGTATTTCTTGAAGTCGTGGATTTCAAACTCATGTTTTGCTAGGTGCTTTTTGTCTTGGCTCTGCATTTATGTATTGTTGTTTTGCATCCTTTAAATTAAGTTGTTGTACCAGATACATTGAACTATAATTCCCTTTTAGCAAGCACTGATAAGGATTCTTTCATTTTTTTCCTTTTTATCTTCTCTTGAAGGAACCTTGTTGTTTTTTTCTCTGTGAGTATTCAAGCAGCATCACATGAAAGAAAGTCCTTTTCTCTATATAGAACAATGAATTCATTGTTTCTTGAAAGAAGAGTGCCACCTGTAACCCCCATAATTCTTCCACCATTTTTTCACTAATATTACTTTGAACTCCACACTTCACTGCAATCTTTGCAATTTCACTTTGTTCCCATAGTTCAAAAATGGCAGTAGCCAACTCCTGCGATTGACAATTTATATCAAGGGAAAAACTAGGAGGTAGTGACTCTGCAAGTTCTTGCAAACTGCTCATCTTGGTCTCAACTAACTTATCTTCTATACCAAAAGGAAGAATCCTATTAGGTTTCAAATATTGAGGAACAATTGTTGGCAACAAGTCAACATCTACTTGTGAAGGGCCATATGTTGAGCAGTCAGGAAAATGAGTAATCAACCCATCTAATTGACTGTCACCTTTTCTTTCACATTGTTGTTCATTTGGAGGATAGATGAAATCTGTTTGATTAATTTCAATGTCAGATTTAACAAGAGAATCTATTCCTTTACCGTCATTTACCGTATCAATTTTCTTATCTACACTTGATGTGTCCAAAGGTAGATTTCCATTCATTCTACCAATTGATGTGTTTAATGAATTTCTAGTAGAATCAAATTGTATACCATCCATGGACTCCAAATTAACCCCTATACTTGGATAAGGTTCTACAAAAGGATGTTTGTAATTGACTCCTTTATAAAGAATTATAATATCTCCTGCCCTCCAAACCACCAGTCCTCCAGTTTCTTTAACTATTCATGGTTGTCTTGTGTATGCATTTTGACTAAAACTTGATATTCTATAGGTTGTTGATTCATGGCATATAAAAATGATGAGAACCTATTTCAATTTGATTCGCTTGAACCTTTAATACTATCTTGGCTGACATAAAGGGTCATTATTTTGAAGGCTTAATTGTATTCTGGGTTGATGAACCTTGGGCTTTAATGAAGCTTCATTAATAACAAATGACTATTCAATTATGATCTTGGGAGACACAGAAGGTTTTGTGTTGTTGTCTCTGTGTTCTCTTTATCCCACTCATTTGACAAAAACTTTTCTTCCAAACCATGCAAACTTTGTAGATGTTTTTTTTACCCTTCAATGTAAAGGGCTCCATACTTTATTGAAATGCAATATGAAAATAAAGTAAAGTTGAACTGTGATAATAAATTTAGCCAATGCTTTTTGACATATCCCCTGATCATTCCTTTTGGATATTTCCATTGTGTGTATCAGCATAATATTGGGCGTTTTCTTTCACACCTTATGCATCTATTTTCCCCAATCATTTGTTCAATTCTTGAGAGTGATTTCTGCAAGATTTCTTGAAGAATTCATTTGTTGTGCTTTAATTTATAATTGCCATTGTACATCTTACTTTTCCTCATGTATGAGCCACTTCTTGTCACGCACTGTATGATGATATATATGATTGAAAATACATGCTTGGACTGCCTCAGCTCTCATGTATGCAACTTGTATTAATGATTGTCCCTTTATTTGACTACTTCATCCTTTTATCCTTTAAGACTGTCATTCTATTGTCCTTTCGAGCACCAAGATTATTTTCAATTTAAGATGGAAATAAAAGCAGTTTTTTGAACTATTAGGTACCATGATTCATGCTATGGCTATGATATTATTGCTACTCACTCAGCCATTGCATGACTTATTGTCTTTGTTGTTCAATCAACTGCATTTGATAAACTTCCTATCATGTTGATTATACCTATAGCTTCCATTATTCCAAGTCACTATTCTCATTAAAATTTAGTACTTGACAGTGCTTATGTCATTTCCCTCCTTGACTTGATGAAAGATCTATGTTGATGTTGTGAGTATTAATTCAATGTGACTTCTATCTGATGGGGCAGTGTTATCGTTATGAAATTGTTCAAAACTAGTTTAAACATGTTGAATTGAAAACTGCTGCTATGAGTTGCTTTTACGATAGCTTTCTTATTTTATGACTGTAATTGATATCAATGACTCTCATGTATGATGTGAATGAGAGGTATCCTCCTGATATGCTAAGCTCTACCCTTCTGGGAGACCATTTTTCTCCACATATCTGATAAGATGATCACAAACATGATGAACCTATTCTTGCACATTGAAACAAACAAGTTAGCAAAATAAAAGAAGTTGAGAGCTTCCATTGAGTTATGTTTTTCTTGATTGTCAGCCTTTGTAACTCAATCATCTGATGAATGCCTGATTGAATATATACTATATTTTTGTTGGTAGCATAGGCCTATGATAGGATTTGATTCACATTGCTCTAACCACACTTCTATCAACCTTGCAAGTGCATCGGAGCTTGGAGCTGGAGCTACAACTGAAGACCTCAATTTTTCAATGATTCGTCATTCTAGGCAATGACAAATCACTTTCTACCCTATGCCCTCTTTATTCTTAGTTGTATAGTGTACTTTCTTTTCTTGTATCTATCATTTGATTGTGTAAGTCAAATTTAGTTACTCCCATGGCTTGTGTGGGATTCTGATTTGTACATTATGAATAAAACAACAAAAATTATGCAAACTTATGATATCATTTTGAGATGTTTTTTACATAATGCTACTGAAATTTACACTATAATGAATCATTGCACAATCATGAGTACTTAGCAGAAAATTTTGAATAACCTATACCTTTTGATTTGAATTTGCAATTAGCTCTACCTATTTGAGCTGGTAGTGAAAAATAGGTAACACATACAATGAAATTTCAATACAAAAACAAGATATACATGATTGAAGTAGATGAACGAATCTATGAATCATATGATCACAACACTTCCAACTCCCTTAATACTTTAATTCCAAAATCAAAACTTGAACCTATACAAGTTGATGTCAACCCTAAACTCTTTAGTGATAACTGGGGATGGTTAGATTTTACACCTCATTTTAATAAAGAATCCAAAATCTCACCCTCAAAATCCAAAGAGTCATATACAAATGATTCATTTTCAGATACAAGTTCTAGTGATGATTGGGGTTTTACACCTTTCTTTATAGGAGAGTGCAAAATATTACAATCTAAACCAAAACAACCTTGTGTTTCATTTGCTCAACTTGGTTCTATGACAACAATATTACCCCATGATAGCGATGGGGGCTATCTAACTCACATCCCTCATGACGGGATGGTGCATAAATTTAAAAAGGATTTGAGTTGTCATGAAGAAACCAATCCTACTTAGAAGCATAAACCCCCTTCATCTGAATTGAAAGATTGTTATGGTATTGGATATAATATCCCTCCTACACATGGATACAATGAACACAAGAAGCAATTTGACCTACCATACTCTTTCAAGAAAGATCTAGGTTTACCTCCCTTATCTCTATTTTCATCTAAAGCCTTATCATTTAGTGTGTGTATGACATCTTGTGCAAATAAAGGAACATATTCTACCATTGATCAAGAAGGTATCTTTTTGAGACTCCTACAAGATCATTTGATATCCCTCCCTCCAAGATCAAGAAAGAAATTCTACTAAAAGAGTTCATTTCTAGGTCATTTATTCATATTTTATGCATCACTAGGTTTTGTCATTAGATCTTGCATGTCATACATTTTTTCAAATCCATAGCTTTTTGTGAACCCCTCTTGTAATTTGAAATCATATCCTAGGATAGGACCCCTTAGTAAATCTCTTTCCTCTATTGCATTCTTGGGGTGAAGATCTCTAGGGCATCCTTGAATGTTAGTTGGAGAAAAGCAATGTTCTATTTCTTAAACCATAAAGCATCCATTTTTTGACTAATTAGTTACCAAGTGTCATGTCTCATGTAAGAGACACATATCTATAATGTACTTAAGGATCTTTCGATCCATATTTTTCATAATAGAAAATATAAAATTAATTTATGCTCTCCAATTTTCTACATGCATCTCTTATTAAAACATATTTTTAGAATTATCCATCACAAGACTAATACGATTATACTAAACTAAATATTAGAATAATTACATCAAATTGAAAATTCATTTCTACAATGAATCTAAAAGCATAGTTGTAAAGAGTACTAAAAATGGTTGATGGAATGTATAGAGTTTTCTTGAAGTCCTAGTCCTTACAAAGTCTATAACATAACTCTTGTGATGTCACAGAAAAGATAGTGTATTATAGTTGATTTACCTACTCTATCGCCTCACTTATCTTTATCAATTTTTATTATAAATTATTTAAATTTTACAAATTATCAACAACTTTGATGGTACATCAACAATTCCCAAAAATGTGTTTGCATTGTCTCAAAAGTCTCCTTCTTTAGGGTTGACTTTCTTGGGAAGTTCTTAACTATTATTGGGTGAGCTTCCCAACATGGAAATATGTAGCTTTCCTTTCCCTTTATCAATGCAAAAACCCATCTATTCTCAAAAAATTAGCTTTATTTAAATCTCTGAAATGGAGGAGGAAGTTAGTTGATTTAGCGATAAGATGGCATCAAACTCTCCTATAGCTCCAATATTACCATCAATAATGAAAAGGAAGGAACTAGTGGTATTAGAAAAATTACATGAGAAGTAGTTTTTAATTAAAATTTATGTTCTAGTAAATCATCTATTATCATGAGAGATTAATTGTTGTAAATAAATATTCATGAAATATAGGTCAATGAGTTTGACTAAAAAAAAAACATGGTTGAATCTTGATAGAAATATCATAACCCTAAATTGTCGCTCCCACTCTTCATGAAGATACAACAAGCCAGCAATGACATAGATCTCATAATTTTGTACCCATGACCCCATTCGAGCATCTTTTTTGAACTTTCAAATATCATCTTTCCTAGGCTTCCATTTGGCATGTACTGATAAACTATGAATAGTTGCTTTACTCCCTTGTTCAAGCCTTTGATTTTCATAAGATTTTGATGTTGAAGGAAATGAAGAGTGGAGATCTCTGCTATGAATTCTTTCATCCCTTCCCCAATTTCTCTAAGAATACATTTCACTACTACTTCAAGGTTGTTTGTGGGAAGGACTCTTGTGTAGACCTTACTAAAACACTCGAATCCAAAATTTCCTTTGTCTCTAAAACTATTTGTTGCAATATGTATGCCTTTGTAGTTAAATTAGTTAGACTAGTACTTCATCTCCCAATCTTCAATTAAATCTCTATGCCTCTTTCTCTTCCACTGCAAAAGTGATGTTGCTACCACCATCGGGTGGATGATGAGACAAGCTAAAATTATCATGAGATATGGGTTCTTGTCAACCACTACTCATGAATCTTGGGTCAATTATTTTGACACAAAAAACTACATGGTTGAATCGTAGTAGCAATATCATAACCTCCATAATCCATCAATGAGCTGCAAGGTACAATACATGTGGAATTACAACATTTACGTCACAATCATAAACCATTACTACCTTCTTTTAATAGGTAATAAAAGTTTTATTTATTTTAATTTCATATTCATATACCTACTTTCATGCTTATGCTTAATGAATATTGCACCTCTTGGAAGTTTCTAATTATAAAGAGTGGTTAGCATATAAGATATTATTCTACTAATAAATCACTTTGATAGGTTGTCAATGGGCCAGCATATTTCCCATGAATGAACTAGTTTTCTCTTACATGAAAGCAAGAAAAGAATCATACCTCCATCTTTGTATTCTTCGATAACCTCCCTACCTGAAGTAGTTTTTAATCCAATATCAAACAACATTCCTTTACAACTACTACTTCAATATATTCATGATGAAGGAAGCTTGGAAGACATGGAGATCCAAATGTGGAACAAATGCATGCATTTGAATATTTTTTAAGTGTTTTTTTATTAAATAAATTATTTAGGGACATGACTTTCTCTGATAGGTTTTTCCTCTTCAATAGGGCTAATTTACTTAGATTACTCTCCCTTCAAATTTTCTATTGATAAGTGTTCATATTTTCTTATTCCATGAAATATATTAAACATGTTCTTTATTCCTATATGCAAGCCTTGGATTCTTTCATATGCTTGATTTATTTCATCCATCCATAGTGATAATAGTCTCTAAAATGATAAACCTATGTTAAAATGAACTTAATACTAGTACATCATTAATGTGTGCTCTAATATTTAAATGCATGAGATCATTTAATCCATTTCCTAAATAACCCTATGAGAGAAAGGTTTGCACACAAGCTTATATATTAACCATAATACATAGATCAAATAGAAAAGCAACAATATATACCACAAGATATATCCTGGGAAAACCCTCAAGATGGAAAAATCAATCCTCCAAAAGAATCTATACTTCATCTATTATGTAGCAATAAAGCAATACATGTACTTATAGAGTTACATTGAATATTTTTGAAACATAAAACCTCTTTAATGCATCATCCATGTGTCCAAGAATGAATCCAAACATCCCATTCCATACTTCACATATGCACTCCTTAGAAAGACTCAATAATATGATAGCCTGGCACTCACCTAGCCAACCTTAACCACTAAACATGTGTTTTTTGTTATAGAAACAATCTCACACAAATACAAACAAGTGGTGAGATAAAACCATGTGAACACAAAACCATTGATCCCTCATTTAATATTGGGTACTAAGTTTTCACATTATTAAATACTTTCACCAAATATGAAATCATTATCCTATGTTTCCCACACATAAAATAACAACCCAATGTTACAATACAACTTTACAAGTGGCCCCAAATAATCACCTAGTGTGGCCATACACATCTCATAGATGTACCACAACTAAATAATTATTTTATTACAACATTATAATAAATTTATTTATGCAATGGTTTGCAACACCAAATCCTAACAAAAGTGATAGAGTGAGGGGATAAAATAATGGTAGATATTAAGGTGATGGATTAAGGTAATGGATTTGCTTGACTAAAGGGGATTAGTAATGCTTCTCTAATTTATCTCTTAATGGTCCCTATATTTAAGGCTTCTATTGGTTTTCAATAAAAAAATAAATACTTACGAGGATAACTACATGATGGTGGAAGTCATTTGACCAAACTTTATAAAGTGTTACAAAATAAAAATTTAAAAGAATAAAAATTGAAAAAAATAATTTATTAAAGATGAGATAAAAACACATATGGCTCTAGGAAAATTCACCTCTAGCAATTTACCGATGGAAAATTCACCGCCATCAATTCACCGGAAAATTTACCGCCAAATAAAATTCACTCATGCTAGCAATTCACCATGTGGAAAATTAACGTATTAATATTTTTTTAATATATATTTCGAAAACTTTGATTTTATTAAAATATTAATGCGGTTAATTTTCCATCATGGTGAATTGCTCGCAGTGAATCTTACTTGGCGGTGAATTTTATGTTGGTAATTTGTTCATAACGACGATATTACTTCATGATTAACATTTCTAATTTTCTATAATTATTTTGTTATTTTAATTGTATATGATGCTTTAGTAATTTGACATTTGTTACTCCAACCAAATATGAATAAATGACTATAATCTTATGTTTCTCAGAATCTTCAAATATTTAAATATTCCATTATTTTTAATCAAAATGTATGCAACCAAATTCCAACAATACCGACTAATCATGTTGGATGTTTGAACCTATCATCATCTATCACAGAAGTTAGTTTATATTTTCCTTGTACATAGCAATAATCACAATTCTCCAATTTGACGCCTAAAAAGGTGTTCTCCTCAAACCATCATAATCCTCTACTACCTTCATATCTAAAATGGACATAATTTACTCGTATGATTTATGAAAGCCATAGTCATAATAATTTCTTGCACAAGTTGATAAATCCGTGCCCACGTGGGTCAAAAAGGTCATAATTCCCTCCAATTTAGAATAGATGATATTCAAATTAAACTTACCAAAGTTGACAAATCCTTGCCCACAATTATAGTAAGACAAAAAAAAACATAATAATAAATATGTGGTGTTAAGAGGCATACAATGCCTCTTTCAATAGGAATACCTTAAAGGACCCTAATTAAATTGAGGGAGTTAGCACACATCAAAATATAAATAATATACATAGCAATAAGAATTTTATTGAATATAAGAAAATTATGGAATTAAATTAAAAATAAAATAAAAATCTATGAAAATTTTCATAATTCTAAACATCAAAATCAATTTAATTTAAGAGGTATAAATTTAATCTATGAACTACATCCTCAATCCACTTCAATTCTAATAGAAATATATAATCATCACATTTATCAAGAAGATTGCTTCAGCTCTTATAACTATAAACCATCTTAAAAGCACAACAATTGTATCCAACATTATTAGAAACAATGACATACTTAGATCTTACATAAAGGAATCATTAATAAAAATTAGAAATGGAGAATAAGCTTCTTGCATTAAATTATTGTTTTTAAATTATCATTTTTTGTGAATGTTTGAAGTTTACTAAAAAATAAAGTATCACTCAAATATATGTTCATGAAAGAAACATTTATAATAATATTATCACATACTAATATTAGTAATCTAGTCTACCATTTGATATCCTTCACAACAAGAGCTCTGAAGGAGCTAGAGTCCCTACCAGGGGGGGGAATGTGTATGTGTGTGTGTAAAACATACATATATGTATATAGTATGGATGTGTAATGGCATACACATGTGTATAAAATATTATCAACATTTGAATCAAACTTTGAATGCGAAAGCAAGGAATAGAAAAAGACACATAACCTAATGTACCATGGTGGTAGGAATAAGATGCTCATTAGCAAATTTTCCATAACATAAGCCAATGGTTAGAAATAAATTTTGTTGGTGTCTAGATCTAGGCTATGCATATTTCATTTTGTAGAGCTTGATTAATCATTTCCAATTTGTCTTTACAATGTGAATGTTAAGTAGGGGAATCTTAGGATAAGGTGTATGATTCATCTTGTAAGTTTTATGTCTTGATTACTCATATTTAAGCATGTAGATGACAAAAAATTTATGATCTTCAAACATCATGAGATGTGTACATTATCTATTCTTTGAAATAGTTGGAGTAGTTATAGAACATCCTTCCAATTAAATATTCCCATGGAGTACATATATTTGAGAAACTATTCATTTTGATTGGTATGACACAATCTATGATATTTAAAGATGTGCAATAAGAGCTAGTTTCTAATCTAGGATGTTTATCATAAGAATTTCTATATATATGTATGTGCATGTATGTATGTAACGACATACACATATATATAGGTGTATATATATAGATACATATATATGCATATATATACATACATATATATGTATGCACATATACATACATATACATCTATTATGCATTTATAGATAATAGATATATATCTATATGCACTATATATATATCTATATTATCCACAATACAGATGCATATCTAGATGTATATATAGATAATATATAGATATATACATAATTACAATTTTATTTTCGTAATTCAACTTTTTTTAATTTTTTAAATTAATAATTTTAGTTTAGCATCCAAAGTTATGTCCTTAAAAACAAGCTTCTGAATATTAATGTTCATCAAAATTTATTATCAAAATTCATTGTCTAAATACTAGTAGGAGTCGATTTAAAGCACATTGAAAGGTATTATGAAAAAAATTACCCAAAAATTTGCATTAATGCTAGTTTATGTTTCTTGAATCTTGTCAAATCAATAAACAAAGCTTGACGATGATCAAGGGAGTCGAGCACATTTCTACATACACTTGTTGCTCATATGTTGTGAATATTTTTTTATGGTTTAATTAGATGTTTGAATAGATTGAAAAACTTGATTGTGAATATTTTGTTAGTGTCATTGACCATATATTCAATAAGAATGTAATGTAGAGTGTGGAGATGGACAAGATACATGAATAGAGAGACAAAGAGAGAGAAATATGATCATCATGACATATATGTGAAATGCTTAACCTAAGAGATCAGATAAATGACAAATGGGTGTAAGATAATTCGACATTGTAATGCAATAAGATGAAGCCAAATAAACATCATATGCATAGCCATATTAAAAAATATTTGAAGATATATGTGATGAGATAAGTTTTGTTTGATAAGTTTTATCAAAATCAAGATAAATATCCTTGATTGAGTTGTCCAAATAAAAAATGTGATATTTCATAGATTACAATGAGTTATGAAATATGTAATTTATACAATTTCAAACAGTTTTATAAAATTTTGCTTTTTGATATTTGCAATAGAGTGTGAAAAAATAAAGTCAATAACTATGAATCATGGTATAAAAATTATAATCTTTAGTCAAGTGCTATAATATTGAACAATAAGAAAAGTATGGTGGGGGAAGTGCCCACTTATTTTCCTTAAGTCATTCAATAATTTCCTAGGAATCCAAATTGGATTGACTATCAACCTCAAAGGTGAGTCAATTCTCAAAAAGGAAGACCTAGGAGGGAGTTCTTTAAGCTTTGAGGGGTTCACCACCAAGGAAAATATTGGAAAAGATAACTTAACATTCAACCTACAAAACCTAATAATGTAAGCTAAATGAAGGATGCAAATGATGAAATAATGCAAGAACAAGTTAGGATATGTGTATCTAAGAAGTTTTGAAATGTGACAAGGATTCTAAAAATGCAAAGAAGTTGTCAAAATATGCTATGGAGGATTAAGACACCCTTATTGTCTTCTTAGTCCCGTTGTTATTTTTTGAGGGAAATGTATAATCTTCAAATGCCAAAACAGGATCTGAAAGAAACTCTGCAAAATTCCACTTGGAGGACTAAGATTCCCTTGCTATCGTCTTAGTCCTGATTTGAATTTTTGAAATCTTTGAATGTGGTCTCGAGGTTAAAGGTTTGTACTTCCTTCTTCACTAAGTCTTCAAATATGAACCTATTTAAATAACCTACAAAGAAAAATAATTTTGATTGATTGTTTATGGGGCTTTTCCTTCATCAAACCCCTTGTTTAGTAATTAAACCTTGATAAAAATGCATAGACCTAAAAATGGAAATGTATGTGTGCCCTAATATTAGGTGTGTCTAAGATTATGCAAGCTAGAACATGGAGAAACCCTATTCAAATGTGTTAGAATAGAATTCCTAAGATGCAAATGAAATCTACCTACAAAGGAGATCTCTAATCAACCAAATAAGTCATAAACATGAAATGTACCTTCCTTAGGTAGAAAATAGAACAACAATGGAAGATGGAATCAATCAAGAAACAAGTTCTTAGGCTTGGGAAGAATGGCTAGTTGCATCTCCAATCTAGAATCTCTCATGATCCTCCATAGGCATCCATTATTAGTCTTTGGAAATGCTAGATCTTGGCTTAAAAATGGACTTGAGAAACCTACAAAAACACAATGGAAGGTTGCTCCAAGATTTCAATTCCTTACTTCTTGAAACTCTCTTCAAACTTGCTTCTTACTTTCTTCAACTTCAAAAATTATTTCTCACTTTGGTGAAAATGGGCTGTGAATCTTACTTTTATAGGCATTCCTATCTAATAACTTGATTATTAGATCCCAGAGGTTGACAAAATGCTAATTTGAATCAAATATTTTCATTTCTCGATCTTAATTCTCAAAAATAAAGCACTCGGGACTAAGATGCCCTAGGTGGTGTCTTGGTCCCACCTAGGGGAACTAAGATGCCACCAAGGGCATCTTGGTCCCATGAGACTTATTTTGCAATTTTAAAAGGTGGATTTCCAAGATTAGAGGTTGTTTATGGATTTTGGTTGGGTTTAAAGTTGAAATATGCCTCAGGATGCCAAAAGGGGTCTTAGGGGCCCACAATAAGTGACCTAAAGGGAATTCAATGCAAGGTATGCTAAAATGGGTCTAAATTAAGTGTGAAAATGCAAAGGTATGCATTTTTCTACACTACACTTAGCCCCTACTTTAGTTCTCATATGAAACTACGTGCATAAGCAAGCTAAAGTACTTCAAAAGTAACTTTATAAAAGGTTACTCATATGGATTTGTTAGCAAGAATGAAGCCCCCACTATAGTTACTTGCAAAACCACAATGTTAGGAACTTCATCCTATATCATTGATTTGTTAGTAGCTCAAACATAATCCTCTTATCTAACGTTCCTAGCAAATTAAATTTGAGGGTAGATGTATGCCCCCCCTTGATTATGTTTTCTTTATAGAGATGGAATCAAGGTAGCAATCCAACCACATCAAACTACACAAGTCCATCATAGGGCATTTCCATGTACCATGCCACATGATGATAGAAATTTGATGACAATGGGAGAGGAACCACAATTCCAATGCAATAAACGACATCAAAAATGGAGTTTGCTAGCTCCAAATATATTACTTTAAATAAAAAACACTTTTTTTCTTTCTAACAAAAAGTGACTTAAATATGCATCTATATAAAGATAAAAAAGAAGGTAAATCACATTACTTTTATCTTTTACCTTTTTGTAGAGTGAGGTTGGAGTAGAGTGAGCCATCATGCTAAGTAGATGCCCATCCAACCATCCATGCATCGAGCTTCTATGGGAGGAAATCTCATGAGACGAACTATAGTCTACTGTGTGTGGATTTCACCTTCTTTTTACTTTGATTTAATCAATTTTTTATGTTTTTATAAAAAATTTAGATGGGTTTAGGGTCTAGGGAGGGTTTTTCTTTCATTTTTCTAGATTGTTGCAAACTGTCCCACTTTGTCACAAAGTGTCCCAGTTAAGGATTAAAGTGTCTAGAACCCTTATTGAAGATATTCTAGAGAAACTTTAGCACACTTTTTGACCATTAAAGCACAAATTTAAAATTTTAAGATGTTTTAAATGACATTTTTCTTCTTTTCTATGGCAAATTGCACCTTGGTCATGCCAACAGCTAGGCAGTCATATGTTCGGTCATCTACAACAACTTGTTGATCAACTAATTGAGGAGGATGTGTAGATCCTCTAGGAGATAGGCTTCTACTGGGCCTACCTCTCCCCAGCGATGCGGTATCATGGCGCCATGTTGATGGTGTTGACAGAGAGATGGGACATAGAACCTGCACATTTCATCTACCTATAGCAGAGATGATGATCACACTAGAGGATGTACACTGGATATTGCAAGGTGCCCATTTGAGGATAGATGGTTTTCTTAGCACAAGGCAAGAGCTTTGAGGAGATGCAATCTAATATCGAGTATGGTTCACCAAAATGAATAATAAGAAAAGTATGGTGGGAGAAGTGCCCACTTATTTTCATTATGTCATTCAATAATGTCCTAGGAATCCAAATTGAATTGACTATCATCCTCAAAGGTGAGTCAATTCTCAACAAGGAAGACCTAGGAGGGGGCTCTTTAAGCTTTGAGAGGTTCACCACCAAGAAAAAGCTTGGAAAAGAAAACTTAACATTCAACCTACAAAATCTAATAATGTAAGCTAAATGAAGGATACAAATGATGAAATAATGCAACAAGTTAGGATATGTGTACCTGAGAAGTTTGGAAATGTGACAAGGATTTTGGAAATGCAAAGAAGCTATCAAAATATGATATGGAGGACTAAGACACCTTTATTGTCTTATTAGTCCCACTACTATTTTCAAGGGAAATATGGAATATTTGGATGTTGGAACAGGATCCAAAAAAATCTCTGCAAAATTCCACTTGGAGGACTAAGATGCCCTTGCTACCATCTTAGTCTCGATCTAAATTTCTGAAATCTTTGAATGTGGCCTCAAGGTTTAAGTCCTGCACTTCCTTCTTCACTAAGTCTTTAGATTTGAACCTTTAAATAACCTACAAAACAAAGGAATTCTGACTGATTGTTTATGGGGTTTTTCCTTTCTCAAACCCCTTGTTTGGTAATTAAACCTTGATGAAAATACATAGATCTGAAAATGGAAATGTGTTTGTGCCCTAATCTTAAGTGTGTCTAAGATTATGCAAGCTATAACATGGATAAACCCTACCCAAATGTGCTAGAATAGAATTCCTACTTGATGCAAATGAAAGTGACCTACAAAGGAGATCTCTAATCACCCTAATAAGTCATAAACATGAAATGTACCTTCTTTAGGTAGAAAATAGAACAATGGAAGATGGAATAAATCAAGAAACAAGTCCTTAGGCTTGGAAGAATGGCTAGTTGCATCTCCAACCTAGAATCTCTCATGATCCTCCATAGGCATCCATTATTAGTTTTTGGCAATGTTATATCTTGGCTTGAAAATGGACTTGAGAACCTACAAAAGCACAATAGAAGGCTGCTCCAAGACTTCAATTCCTTGCTTCTTGAAACTCTCCTTCAAACTTGCTTCTTACTTTCTTCAACTTCAAAACTTCTTTCTCACATAGGTGAAAATGGAGTGTGAATCTTACTTTTATAGGCATTCCTATCTAATAACCCTATTATTAGATCCCAAAGGCTGACAAAATGGTAATTTGAATCAAATATTTTCATTTCCCGCTCTTAATTCCCAAAAATAAAGCACTCGGGACTAAGATGCCCTAGGTGGCATCTTGGTCCCACCTAGGGGATTAAGATTCCACCAAGGGTATCTTGGTCCCACAAGACTTATTTTACAATTTTGAAAGGTGGGTTTCAAAGATTAGTGGTTGTTTATGGATTTTGGTAAGGTTTGAAGTTGAAATATGCCTCAGGATGCACCAAAAGGGGTCTTAGGGGCCCATAATAAGTGACCTAAATGGAATTTAATGCAAGGATGCTAAAATAGGTCCAAAGTAAGTGTGAAAATGCAAAGGTATGCATTTTTCTACACTATAAATGTATATATTTGTATGTATCTATATATGTGTGTGTGTGTGTGTGTGTGTGTGTGTGCATATAAACACATACATATATGCATATACTATGAAAGTGTAATGGCATACACACACACACACACACACACACACATATATATA
>VDFB02253670.1:0-55236 GCA_007258455.2 Sequoia sempervirens | reverse complement strand
CCAAAAAAAAACTACAAACAAAACATTAAAAAGGGGCAAGAGCCCCACGGTGGGTGCCAAAAATGTGTTGTGTATTCTATTGTTAATCTAATTAAAACAAAACACTATTAACAGAACTTTAAATTGAAGAAATTTGAAATAAACTTGGCTATAAAATAAAATTCTTCAAGAACGTTCCGTCTTTCTCTATCTCCAGAGATTGGTTTGAAGCTTTTTGGCTCTCAGATTGTGTGAGCTTCTCCAAATGACTACTGCAGAACGAGTATGCAAAGAAAAACTATTCTATATGCTGGTGAAGATGGACAGGGGCTGTAATTATGCACAGGGGCTGTAGATTATGTACAGGGGGTGTAGATGAGATGAATCATGATTCTGTTGCTATGATTGCTATGCTATTGCTGTGATAATGCTATTGCTATGAATGCTAATATTATTTGTCTATAGTTTACTTGCTTCTAAATTCTATATGATTTGGAGCTCCCGGCAGCTGTATTTATAGATTTTTTTGCAGGCTTCATCCCGACTGGCAAGAATCTATGGCTATGAATTGTTTGGTATGTTTGAATGGTGAGAGATTGAGAGGTTGAGAAGAAAACGGGGGAGGTTGAGAGGTTGGAGAGAAGAATGGAAGCTTGTCTTCAACCCACGGGAACAAGCCTGCACAGAAACAGAGAAATTTAATTTTCTGTTTTGGCAGTTTGTTTCCCGGGAGTTGAAGATAAATCCCAAATTAAATAAAATTTATTTAATTTAATTTATTGCTTTTTGATATTTGATTTTTGATTTTTGAAAACTATAAAAGAATTAATTAAATATTTTGGTAATATTTAATCATGATGTGACTTTAGAAGATTTTTGAAATATTTAGAAGAATTTAATTAAATATTTTTGGAAATATTTAATTATGAATAGATTATTGAATTGGAGGAATTTTGAAATGATTTAAAAATGAATATTGGATTTAGAGGAAATAATCAAATATTTTGGAATATTTAATTATAAATGATATTTAGAAGAATTATAATATTTTAATCTTTATTTGAATAAAATATTCAAACTAAGATTATATGATAATTAATATAAATAAATTGTAATATTTATTTAATTAATTAAGAAATGAATATGAAAAGGTGATTAAATATCTAATCGAAAATGAAATCATGAACAATATAAATAAATTATTTAAATTTATTTATACGTAGATAGAATCAAAAGATTTTAATTAAATATTAAAAATATTTAATTAATTACCAGACAATGTGATATGACCATTTTTCAGTGTATACATCCATAAAAATTGTGTACAACATGATCCAACAACAATATTCTTAGCTTCAGTAGTAGAAAAATAGACCGAATCTTGCATTTTAATCAACCATGCCACCAATCTACATCCAAGAAAGAATGCACCACCACTTGTACTCTTTTTTTCATCTATACTTCCATCCCAATTTGCATCTATATAAGAACTGAGTGTAAAATCAATATCTTTAGGATACAATAATTCATAACCCAAAGTACCTTTGAAATATCTGAATATTCTTTTAACTGGAGTAACATGTGTTTCCTTTGGATATTCTTGAAATCTAGCTACAAGACAAACTGCATGCATAATATCTAGTCTAGTTGCAATCAAATGCAATAGTCCACCAATCATGGATCTATATTTGCTCTGATCAGTCTTAAGTGAATCATCATCTTTTCCCAACGTGCATCAAGTCACCATAGGAGTACTTATTAGTTTGGAACTGTCCATCCCAAATTTTCTCAACATTTCTCTCACATACCTAGATTCTGAAATAAAAATTCCTTCCTCTATTTGATTAATATGTAGCCCAAGAAAGAAATTCATCTCACCAAACATAGACATTTCAAATTCTTTCTACATTTCTCCCATAAACATCTTGCACATCTTTTCATTTCCTCCAAAGATAATATCATCAACATATACAACTACAATCAAGTTTTTTTCTTTTTTAGTCTTGAAATACAAATTACTATCTATCATACCTTTGTTAAATCCTTGTTGATTCAAATACTTGTCTAACCTTGCATACTAGGCTCTAGGAGCTTGCTTCAGTCCATATAAATATTTATTCAATCTTTACACCATATTCGGTTGATCTGTTAACTGAAATGCTTTTGATTGTTCCATCTAGACCTCTTCATCTAGTTCACCATTCAAAAATGTTGACTTGAAATCTATCTAATAGACTTTGAAATCTTTAGAAGAAGCTAATGCCAAGAACAACCTTATAGCTTTCATTCTTGCTAGTGGTATAAAAGTCTCCTGAAAATAGATACCTTCCACTTGTGAGTAGCCTTTACACACAAGCCTTGCTTTTTTTCTAACAACTTTCCTATTCTCATTCAGCTTGTTTCTGAATACCCATTTTGATCCAATGATACTTTTGTTTGCCGGTCTTGGGACCAATTCCCAAGTTTGATTCTTTTCAATCTGCAAAATTTCTTCATTCATTGCTTCCTTCCAATCGTCATCCTCATAGGCTTCACTTACTGACTTTGGCTCAATTTCAGATAATAAGCACAAATTTACTTTAGCAGTAGCTCTGCTTCTAGTCAACACAACTTTTGTCTCATCTCCAATAATCTGACTTTTTGAATGATTTTTCATTACATATTTTGATGTTCTAGGGGACATTATTGAAGCATCATTTTCTCTTTCATTCTACTCTTTTTATTCATTTCTATCCCGTTCTTCCATAATTTCTTCTATTCTCACACTGTCATGTTCATCAGACAAATCCATTTTCATCAACCTTCACATTCGAGCTCTCCACAATCTTCCTCAATATTTTGTTGAAACATCTATATGCCTTGCTTTTAGTATAGTAACCAAAAAACATTCCTTCATCACTTCTTGCATAAAAATTTCCTAATTTTTCCTCATCTCTTTTGATATAACATTTTATTTTGAATACCTTGAAATAGTTAACTATCAGAATTTTTCTATGACATAGCTCATAGGGAGTATTTGTACTATTTTCTCTTTCCTGAACTTGATTGAATACATACACAGTAGTGTGAATAGCCTCTTTCTAGTAAAATTTTGGTAATCTAGCTTCAGTGATCATTAACCTAGTAGCTTCTTGAACTATTATGTTTTTCCTTTCAACAACTCCATTCTACTGAGGAGTTCTTAGAGAAGATAACTGTCTCTTTATTCCATTCACTTCACAAAACATATTAAACTCATGGGAGGTGAATTTACTACCTATATCAGATCTCAAGCATTTTATCTTCAAATTCACTTCATTTTCAACCCTATCCTTGAATGATTTGAATCTATCGAATGCTTCTAATTTTTCTCTCAAAAATGTAACCCAGGTATATCTAGAATAATCATCAATTAAAAGCATAAAGTACCTCTTACCACGTAGACTTCACACTCTCATGGGGCCACAAAAATATGTATGAACCAAATCTAGCAATCTAGTAGTAGATTGTTCTCTTAATCTATAATGATTTCTTATCTACTTCCAAAACTAACAATTCCTGCAAATAGAATTTGCAGGCTTTATATTTCTTAGTAGATCTCTCACAGCTTGAACAATACTATTCCTATCCAAGTTATCAAAATTCATGTGACACATTCTCTTATGCCATAACCAGTTTTAATTTATCTGAGTCATAAAACATGATCCATCAGCACCTTTAAGCTGATAAATATTCCCTTCACATTTCTTTCCTATAGCAATCAAAGTTCTGGATCCTTTCCAAATTTCACACATCTCATCCTTAAACAAAAGATCATATCACTATCTACACATTTGACCAACACTCAATAGATTATTACTTAAACCATTAACATAGTAGACATCATCAGTATGATGCTTTCCATCAAAACTTACTAAACCTATCCAACAAATTTTAGTACCAGTATCGTCTCAAAACATAACTAGACCTCCATCATATTTTTCAAGTTTCACAAAATTACTCTTGTCACCAATCATGTGATGTGAACAACCACTATCAACTACCCAAACATTATTTTCATGTTTAGCATATCAAAATCAATTACAAAAAGGCTCACTGCCTGAGATAAGGACTCACTATCCACAGGGCTACAACCTGGAGGGCTCACTACCATAGAGATACAAAGAAGACAAAGAAGACTTGTTATAGAGAGACATAAATCCCAATGCAGTGAAGATTCCACCACAATCACTTATCAACTCACATGAATGATAGAGTTATCCTTCTACTCCCTACATCTGAAAACTTAGAATTTAAGCTTCGTACTGAACAACCACACACTTAGCTCACACACTTTAAGAATAGCATAAAAGTTGTATCTACTCTTTCACTTATCCTCCTTCTTTTCTTATGTACAATTTTCATCACTAGCATGTTCTGTATTTATACTATCTCCAACTTTGAAAAGATATAAAGTCAGCCATCCAACTTCAAATTCAAATTAGGTCAGTGCCAAACATCCTAGGGTGGAATTAGAATGAGGGCGACCCAAAACACATGCTTCACCAAGACCCATAATAGATCTAACATGCTTCATCAACTTCAAAAGTAGTGCTTGACATGCAGTTGGCCATTCCAATGTAAAACACATAGATCAATTAAGTTCGATACTTCCAAATGCCAAAAAAAATTCAATAGAACTAGGGCAACAGAACTCTTGAACCATACACCATAAGACTTCATCAAAGATAAATTTGGACTGGCAACAATTCTCCTGGACCTTAGTCAACACACAACAAAACATAGTTCACCAAAAACCTTCTTTTAATATAATTCTCTCAATATCCTCAACATGTACAATCAACAACAACTAGTAGATAACTAGCTAACCAATTGAAATCAATGGCATCACTTCATTCCTCTTCCATTCTTGCAACATTAACATCCTCAATGTAAATGTTGTGTGTACATATATCAGGATGAATCCCTCTCATGTCCTTATAATCCCAAGCAAATGCTTCAGTATTCTTTTTGAAAATCTCTTTTAGATCATCTTCTTTCTTAGTTGATAATGAACCATTAATGAGTAAGGGCCTATTTGCTTGCACTAGTATTTTCTTAGTTTTGTTTTGAAGTGTAGAGGGGTCTCCAATCAAAGTATTTAAAGGACAGGGATGTGGCCAAAGTTGATGAAGTAATTGGTTATGTTTTGAATCAGAATTCATGATATCAGTTCAAGGGCAGGGATCTTGAATATAAATAGCATCATGAACCTCAAGGTTTCCCTCCTCCTCATTCATACATTCTTCATACTCTTCCACATGCTCTGTTAATGTTATAGTTGCAAGTTCTCAGATCTCATCATATTCTAAATTAAAATCATCAATCCAACTTTGGTTTTCAAATGATAAAGAGGGGTTTTTTGGTGGGTAAAAGGATAATTCTTTCTCTATGATTCTATTAGAGATGGTCATGCTTCCAAACCTATAGTCAATAAGAGTAGTGACTGTTTCCAACCAAGGTCTCCCCAAAATGATTGGATAGCTTGTCTTTCTTTGATTACTTTTCAAGACAAGGAAATGAACATGATATTCCCATGTGTCAATGGTAACAATAATATCCTCAAGGATCCCTTATAATTTTGCAACTAATTGATCTATTAGTTGTAAGACTGTGGTTTTTGGTTGAACATTTGTGATTCCCAATTTGTTGGTTGTTTCAGTTGCAATAACATTAATAGTAGCCCCTAAGTCAATAAGGACATTTGGGTGTTCAAGCCATTAATGTTAAGGGTAATCACTAGACTTCCTAGGTCACCATACTTCTAAGGAATCAACCTCCCTAACAAAACATTAGATAGTTTTCCTCCAATTTGAATTATGGGAGGTAACTTCTTTTTCCTTCCAAGTTTTTTGACACACAAAGACTTAACCACCTGGTTAATTTCTAGGATATCATAGATAGCTCTCAAAAGTAGAATTTCAATGTTAATCTTCTTAAGTTCTTTTATAATTCGGGAATCTACCAAATCATCCTATTTCTCATCATCTTGCTTCCCAACCACTGATTCTTGTTGAAATCATGTAGGAAATGGTGCTTATTTATAAGAATAAATATCTTCACTCCTCTGCAATGTATCATTCATCAAATCTTGTTGTTGTTCACCTTTAATCAAATCAGGATTTGATGGGACTAATTGAGTTCTCAATTGGATATCATTCAAATCAATATTTTTTAAGCCAACTATATTAGGATTAGTGTTGTAAGCTCAATGTTGAGGTTTAACATTTTTTGGATTGGGAACTTGTTGAGATGAAATTTGAAGGTTTTGTGGAACTAGGAAAAAGTGATTGATTTTGATTCCAAGGTCTTCTTGGTCCCTAATTTTTCCACTGGGGATTTTTAACTTGGTTAGGCTTCCATTGAGGTTGATTAGGCAGCCACCGATATTGATTAGGTTGCCATTGTGGCTAGTTCCATTGAGAATTAAACCATTTAGGTTTTCCCCAAGGTGGTCCCTAGGATGTTACCATTGAAGGAGGTGGAATTGGAATTTGTTAGGAATTCCAATGAGACTATGGATTCCACTAACCAGAAGAATTCCATTGATTATTCCATTTTCAAACACCAATTGGAATTATTTCTAGGATTAGATTATTCTCCAAAAGTAGGGTTAAACTACCTTTGTCCTATGTAGTTGAGTTCTTCTTCCATAGGTGAAGATTAAGAAGCTTTCTTAAAATTATTTTTAATCTCTAGGAGGAGACTACATTTACCTGTAGGATTCTTCTTCTCACAAATATCACACAAATCTACTTGATTAAGAGGACATTCCCTTAATGGATGTTTGTCTCTACATTTAGGACAATATATAGCCAATGGTTCTACTATTCTTCTGTTAGGTTGAGAATTAAGGTGGAGAAGGATATCATTTTTTAAATTTTCTATTTCCTCCATGACCTTAGAAACATCAACAAAGGAACCCATGTTCTTCTTCCTAGAGCTTGGTCTTGTTCTTGAATAGTTCCTACAAATCTCAAATATTTCTTCAAAAGTGAGTTTATTGATATCTCCTTTTCCTATCAATTTCAAGGCATCTCTTGAATCATCATCAGTGCCCTTGAGGAAAATGGACTTACTAATTTCTTCATCCAACCCATTTCCACATCTTTTCAAAATAAAGAGGTAACTATCAAGATAATCTTCTAAACTCTCCTCTTCTAACTATTTCATCTTAAACAATTCCTCTTTCCTATCCCCAACTCGACAATAATCCTGGTATTTGTCCAAAAAAATTGTTTCCATTTCTTCCCAAGTGTTAATGGAATTCACATTCAACCCCATGAACCAATGCAAGGATGATTCCCTTAGAGTGGATGGAAATAGTTTTAACTTTTGATTATTAGATGTATAATCATAAGTTTGACATAATACGTTGAATTCAAACAAGAATTGGTCAGGGTCCTCCAATGTTTTCCCATGAAATGTAGGTAAAACAAATGGTGAAATGTTTTTCATAGGTGGTTCATTAGTCTACCTATTAATGGCAATAGGGAAAGAAATTTTTTTGTTAGGAACCTCTTCTTCCCTTTCTTCCCTTTCTCCTTCTCCTTCATCCTCCATGTTTTTTGTGTGGTTGTAGATGATGATGAACTCATAGTGTATGTTGGAGATCCTTCTGGATAAGGTATTATATCTATTCTTATGAATCTTCCAAACTAATATCTTTGCCTATTCATCAACTAACAAAGAGATTCTTACCAACAATTAAGGCTTGAATTTTCTTTTTAAGGCTAGATCATTCCCTGGAAACTATGCAAAAAATGATGGATAGGGGTTGTTTTCACAATTCCCTAATCATTTAATCTTTAATTTTTAACCTAGGGGTGTCTAAAGCTATCTACTGTAAGAGTTGGATTTGTTTTGGGCAGGCTTGTTGTTTGGTCCGCTTTGTTAGGAGTGATTCAAAGTTGTTCCTTCCTTATCAATAGTGGATCTACACTATTCTTCTAACTTATATCTTACTCAACCTTATTCTAAAAGCTTTCAAATGAAAAAAAATGTTGGACACTTGGAACACTGAGAGGGGGGTGAATCAATGTTCATTGATTTTAATTTCCTAAACAAATCTAAAAAAATTAACAATAATTAAACTTCATATAGAATTTGTAGCACATATCAGATGAAATCATGTAGTCACATTAATGAACACAATAACACCAGATATTTTTACGTGGAAACCCTCTTATGGGAAAAAACATGGTGGAGATTAATCCACAATGTTTACTCTGTTAAAAGTAAAATAGAAAGAAGAGGAATGCACTTGCATTTAGGTGCACTACCTAGAGCTCACTGCTCAATAGGAAAGGCTCACTACCTTACAAGAAAAATTAAAAATTACAAAAAAAATTTGAACTAAGAGTACAACATCTACAAATTACAGAATTCAGTTCCACTAAGGCTCTCGATCAGGTTCTAGATCTTTTGATGGAATCACACTTCTTCTCTACTCTGCTCTACTTGGCATACCAAAACTATTCTTCCCTCAAACAACTGATTTTCTCTTTTTTATCTCTTCTTGACACTCCTTCACTACTACATTATATCTACTACCATGACTTGCATATCACACCCAAAATGATTTACCAATCTCCTTTAAATACCCACTAATCAAAAATTCAATGTATGTTGGCCTCATAATAAAATATAATATTTTTTCATATGTCAGCTCAAATCTCTAATTAGAATTGATGCGTACCCACACGAGTTGGATAGAATTTAGTAGGGGCCCAAACCAAGATTCCAAACATAGGAAATAGAAAAATACATATTCCACATATATCCACAATATGACATATGAAACATGTCGGCCACAATGGAAAATAAACCATGAAACATACTACCGAATCTCTTAGCTTGAACTCTGACTTAATACTATACCACAAAAATCATCAAAGGATAGTGTAAATGCTAAGAAAGATTTCCTAGAGATCCACATGAAATAATGATCCAAAAAAGTGATCGAATCAACTTGCCAACCGGATGTCTTGTTCTTCATTCTTTCTGCCAGTAGATTACAAAGTCTTAGTTTCCTTTCCAGTATAAACAATGCTAATACTGTGGATAATACAGATAACACTAGTTGCCATCAATGGCAACACAAGTAGCCAAAAAAAATCTCTCAGAGCCATATGCCAACAATATCCCCCTTTGTCATTGATGGCAACACTTAGTGAAAATTTGACTAAGTGTCAAAACCAAAAACTCAGCAAGACCAAAATTATTGCTCCCCCTATGGATGTCAAGAAAATTTTTCATTGCATTATCTCCCCCTTTGGCATTGATGGCAACACTTAGTGAAAATTTGACTAAGTGTCAAAACCAAAAACTCAGCAAGACCAAAATTATTGCTCCCCCTATGGATGTCAAGAAAAATTTTCATTGCATTATCTCCCCCTTTGACATCAATGAAAAATCTCTACTATATATGCTCTACACTTTTCTTCTTATTCTCTCTCCTTAATATTTTACTACACTCACTCTTTCTCCATTCTCTCCCTAACTGATGATGCAAAAATTGATCAAAATTGGACAACTTCTATAAGAATTTAGAAAATTATTTTATACTTAGCTTTCATTTCAAGAAGGAATTTCTTCCAAGAGTCCACCAATCCCAATAGCTATGATCAAGCTGTTATTCTTTGAAATTCTATTGATGATCTCAATAAGAGACTTAGGAATGGTGATTGCATCTTCTAGCTTTTCTCCTGACTTAAGCACTTCAATCATCTGCTCTAATCTCCCTTCAATTATGCCTTTCACTTTCTATAAGGCATCAATAAGAGTATTCCTAGAAAAGTGGACCTTTGCATGCTCAATCTGTAGAGCATGAACTTTCATCTTAACATTTCCATTCTTGTCCAAAGACACTATAATATTGTCTAGTTTTGACAAGCTCTTTTTTAATTTCCTCCAACTTATCCTTGTAATTGCCTATGACATGAGGCCACTTAAGATATTAATTAAAAAAATTATTGGCTGAATCAATGCACTGTCTCAGCTCATTCATTTTCTTCTTCAACTTGGAAAGGGATAGCCTAAACTGCATCTTTAAATGGGAAATTATTTCCTTCTCTTTTTTGTCTAGAGGCACTGATTCCATGACTCCCTTGACACATTCAATTAGTTCTTCTAGGAGAACATCCTGCATAATCTCCAACTCAATATTATTATCAGCAAAGTATCTTTCCAGAGTGTTTTTAGTAATATCTTTCTCATGAGATGGTCCATTTATCCATAAGTCTGATATCTTTTGCATACCATCCTCATCTTGAATGATTTGCACTAACTTTGACTTGAATAAAGCACCTTCTTCATCACTGTCTTCAACTATTATAATTTCTTGTTCACCTCCTTTTGGTTGATTTCTTGGAGTATATTCTTTAGAAACTTCATCCTCTACATCCACAACCAATTGTCTTTTCCCTTTTTCTTCAACCTTTGCTGACTTGGGTATCAGATGAGTGACACCACCCATATCACTTCCTCTCTTCTACTTTTTCTTTTCCTTTCTAGAGGATGATCCAACTTCAGTTAACTTTACCAGGAGAGGGATAATACTTTCCCCAAACCTTTCTAACATCTTTAAAAATAAGATTTCATACACTTGTTCACAATTATCAAAAGAGTTATAGCGATTGAATATTTTCTTACAAACCAACATATTTTCTCTCCACACTACATTTTCCTTCATAGGAAAATAGTTTAGAAAATACATCATAATACATATTTCTAGAGTTCCAAACTAGAAGGGATAGTCAATATCCTTCATTAATTGAAAATTCTCCATCAGTTGATCCTTCAAAAGACTACATAGATCAAAGTCTTCATTTTCAATTATCATTTTTTGAGCAATATATGCAGTGCCTTCCGAGGTTGATCCTTCTCAGTTTCTGAAGAAGATCTTATATGTGATTCCATGTGCAACATACCTTGTCAATGGATCTTTAATCATCACAATTATCAGAGCCCTCTAATCTCCCCTTATTCCAGTTAGGGCTTCAACCTCAAAATTGTAAATCAACTTCTTTTTTGGTATATCACCAACATTGCATAAGCCTATTAGATTTCTAATCACATCCTTAGAAATTTGATAAGCTTTGTCTAGAGTGAGGATATCACCATCCAATTTGTTCAGAACAAGCTGAATTATCTTTGCATTGATGAAATGAGGATATTCGCTCCATATATCCAAATTTTTATACTTTGATCCTGCAAGCCTCTTGAGATAGGTGAGTGACAAAAATATTCTTTCATCCCTAATCTTATGACTGCTATACTCATCTAGAGTTACAGTTCCTTTGATTTGATTCATGTTTAGCCCTAAACAAAATTCTATTGATTACAAAAATAGATATGAAATCAATGATCAACATAAATACATGGAAATTTGCTGCTAAGATCACCTTTTGCACCTTTGAAATTTTGTAGAAAATAGTCTCAAACTATTCTCCTTCAATGCACAATGACGAATTCGGGTTTCAAATTCCCTTTTTATAACTTCACCTACTTTACTTTCTTCCACATTAAATGTGTTACCCTAGAAGTTTCGGTCACTCTGAAAACTTAGACAACAAGTGAAGAATTCAACTATGGACCTATACCATTTCATCCAATTCAACATATGATTGTTGATAATTCCATTAATGAATAACATGATGACTGGTGACATCCAGCGATTCAGTGCCAACTATACACAGGGGGAAAAGAGATTTTCATGAAAAACTCCTCCTAGGCCATTGGCCTAATATCAGTTACCAAAATAGTTACTGGAGGGAGCTTTCAGTACAACCTTATTTCCTTCATCATATTCACTTATCTTCACCCATGTTTTCTTCATCTGATCTCTTCTCTCTTCCACATATTCTTTTTCTTTTCCTTTTTTGTCTTTCTATGAATTTCTTCCTTGATAAACCAAACCTCTTTTATCCATGTTTTTGTTCCTATAGAATTTTGCAAGGTGTCCAAGATTGTTACAATTGAAACATATTGGACCTTTCTATCTATACCAGCCATTCCATTGATTTCCTCCTAACCTACATTGATTAGCAACATGTCCAAATCTTCCATAGGTGTAGCATTTAATGTTACTTGTATTGACAAACATACTTTTGCATTCTAATGCCTTATGACCAAACTTCTTGCATTTAAAACTTTGACTAGAAAATGATGGAGTACTAAGGTTTATCCTTCTTCTACACTGAGAAGCATTATGTACAAATTTATTACAAGTAAAAAAATATCCATTAAATCTTTGAGCATTGGGTTTCCTTACAGGATGTCTTTTGCCTTTGTTCTTCTTTTCAAAGTTCTTCTATTCAGATCCATAGCTTTCACCCTTCTCATAGCCTAGACCTTGCTTGTCATTTGTATCCTTCCAAGTTTTAGTTATCTCATCAAGCTTAGCAGAACTTATCCTAAACTTTTCCTTGAATTCATTTGCAGTAGCAAGCTCATTTCCAAGAGTAACTATCTATCTCTCAACATCATGTTCATAGTTTTTGGCCTGTTGCAGTTCTACCTCCAGCTGAATGGTTCTACTATTAATTTTGTTGCATTCTTCAAAATTTTCTTTCAGGGACTGGGCAAGATTCTCCCCATTCTTCTTCCTTTGTTCAATCTCTTTGGTAAACTTCATTACTACAAATTCCATCTCAAATTTTAGAGTTGCATTGTCCTTGTCTAGCTTTTCACATTATTCTATTATTTCTTTTAGGGTTTGACTCGGATGGACATCATCTAGACCTTTGCTTTCTTTTTGCTTCAATTGATCACACAACTCCTTCCTCTTTCCCTTGAATCATTTATCTTATCCTTCAGTGATTTAATGACTTTTTTGGCATCTACAAGATTTTCCTTTAATTCCTAGACCTCCACTTAGATTGATCAAGATCATCTAGTGCTACCATAAGTTGTTGTTGAAGACCTCCTGCATCCATTGTAATTCAAGATTCACCTTAGGCTATTAAAATTTTGAAGAGGAACTAGTGTTGATACCAATTGTTGGACACTAGGAACACTGAGAGGGGGGGTGAATCAATGTTCACTAATTTTAATTTCCTAAACAGATCTAAAACAATTAACAACAATACTTAAACTTCATATAGCATTTGCAACACATAATAGATGAAATCATGTAGTCACATTAATGAACACCATAACACCAGATATTTTTATGTGGAAACCCTATTAGGGGAAAGACCACGATGGAGATTAATCCACAATGTTTACTCTGTTAAAAGTAAAATAGAAATAAGAGGAATGCACTTGCATTTAGGCGCACTACGTAGAGATCATTGCTCAATAGGAAAGTCTCATTGCCTTACAAGAAAAATTAAGATTACAACAAAATTTTGAACTAAGAGTACAACATCTACAAATGCTAGAATTCAGTTCCACTAAGGCTCTCGATTAGATTTAGAATCTCTTGACAGAATCACACTTCTACTTTGCTCTTCTCTGCTTGGCATACCAAAACTATTCTTCCCTCAAACAACTGATTTGATCTTTTCACTATCTTCTTGATACTCCTTCACTACCGCATTATATCTACAACCACAACTTGCATATCACACCAAAAATAATTTACCGATCTCCTTTAAATACCCACTAATTAGAAATTCAATGTATGTTGGCCTCACAATAAAATATAATATTTTTGCATATGTCAGCTCAAATATCTAATTAGAATTGATGCATACCAACACAAGTCAGCTCTAGACTTTAGTAGGGACTCAAACCAAGATTCCAAACATAGGAAATAGAAAAATACATATTCCACTTATATCCACAATATGTCATATGAAACATGTCAACCACAATAGAAAATAAACCATGAAACATACTACCGAATCTCTTAACTCAAACTTCAACTTAATACTATACCACAAAACTCATCAAAGGATAGTGTAAATGCCAAGAAAGATTTCCTAGAGATCCACACCACGAAATAATGATCCAGAAAAGTGATCGGATCAACTTGCCAACCAGATGTCTTGTTCTTCTTTCTTTTTGTTGGTAGATTATAGAGTCTTAGTTTCCTTGCCAGTATAAACAATGCTAATATTGTAGATCATACTTCTAACACTAGTTGCCATCAATGATAACACAAGTATCCAAAAACAATCTCTTAGAGTCATATTCCAACAAAAAATTCATTTCAAAATAAAAAATGTGTAGAGGTAAGTCATATTCCAAGTTGAATCAGATCATGAGGAATAGTTGATTAAATTAATCTAACTTGCAAAAAATGAGAATCTAACCTTACTTGAATTTGAAATCTAACTAATCAACATAATTTAAATCTAATTATTTGCTTATTCACAATTGAAAAGAAAAATACTCCATCCTCATACATCCAATCTGATAAGTAATAATCCCTTCTTTGTGCATATTCTATTAAGAACATAATTATTTTTCAATGATGAATTAACTATTTTATCTGCAATCTTATGAACTAGAAAGTGAACTAAATTAAAGTAGAAGGAATTCTAATTAATCAACACAATAATGGAATCAAAGATTATAATAATGCAATCCTAGATTTAAGATTTACTCTGACATTATACCAATTCCAAGTTTTAAAATAAGAATGAAGATGAAATATTAACTAACAAGATCTTCTTCCTATGGAAGAGCATGCCCTACCCTGCCTCTAAAGGGATCTAACAATACAAATGGATCAACTTCTTCTTTTTATTTCCATTGAATTTCCCAAAGAGGGGTGAAGTACAACATATTCAGCGAAGAATTGAGAAACATAATATACTTGAATTAGAAACTAATACATTCTAATGCCTAACTAACTTGAGACTGGATATATATCCTCTCTTATTTGAAAATCGCGGAAATACAAGAAATGAAGCTAACTATGAACTATTAAAGAAATTTTGGAGTGCAGGAAGAACAATCATGAAAATCTTGAAATCATCTTCAGTTGATGTCGAGAAGAACTACAAAAGTGGAATGCATGTTTGGCTAGAACTATTATTTAGCTAACAAGTCACTTGGTTGAAGTTGTTGAGTCATGATAGGTTAGCTGCCAATCTCATTTGAATATAAATTTTTTTAGTGCTTCATCTAATCAATAAATGCTCTTCCAGTCATGAATTAAATATACACAATAATGAAACAATCACAACATTAAATGCCATTTAATCACTTTTTTAAAGAAAATAATAATTCATATAAAAGCATTAAAATTCTAAGTCTTCATGCATAATTAAGTTCATTAATGAAGTATATAAAAGATAACATCATTAGTTTTTAGCCAAATATAAAGTATCAAGTATCAAATTTATAAGATATATGAGGTCTCTACAAGCCCTCATAAGGCTTTCCACCATCTTGCCATATACCCTAATGCTAAACTAGTAAAGCAAAAACCAAGAAAGATGCATATGTAGATAACATTGTTGGTCAAACTGGAATTTCAAAAACTCATTGATGTGGGATTTATCCAACCAATAGATTATCCTGAGTGGGTTTCTAATCTAGTACTACTTTAAAAATGCAATGGGGGCATCAAAATATGTATTGACTTTAGATATTTAAATAAAGCATGTCCCAAATATGACTTTCCTCTTTTGAACATTTATATCATTATAGATTTGACTACTGGTCATGCAATGCTGTCACTTATGGATAGATTCTTAGGATACAACTAGATCATGATTGCCAAGGAGGACTAACACAAAAAATGTTCACATGTCCATTTGGGAACATATTGTTGGAATATGATGCCATTTGGGTTGAAGAATGCTGGAGCTACTTATAAAAGAGAAATTTTATTGATCTTTCATGAAATGATTCACAAAACTATTGAAGAATATGTGGATGAAATTTTAGCCAAGTCAAGAATGAGGAACATATAGAGGTATTAGGGCCAATATTTGAAAAACTCCAAGAGTACAAGGTGCGGTTGAATTGAAAAAGTGCATCTTTGTTGTAACATCCATAAAACTCTTGGGGTACATTCTATCACAAAGAGGAATTGGGATAGATCTAGCTAAAGTCAAAGAAATTTTGGATATGGAGCCACCCAAAATATTAAAGAAAATGCGAGGTTTAAAAGGGAGATTGCAGTCTATTAGGAGATTTATAGCACAACTAGAAGATAAGATTCATCCATTTTCTCACCTTCTTCACAAGGGGATAACATACAAATGGGATGAGAAATGTGACAAAGAATTCCAAAAAATCAAATATTATCTACTAATACCTCCTTTCCTCATGCAACCAATACCAAATAAACCTTTGATTTTGTATATCTCATGTACATTAGCAACTTTGGGTGCTCTTCTTACTCAATATGATGAAATAGGGATATAGATAAATTTACTATATTAGTAGGACTTTGGTTGGATACAAGATGAATTACTCACCCATTTAAAAGGTTTCCTAGAAATGGTGTTCACCTCATAGAAATTTAGACACTACATACTTTTACAACAAATAAATCTCATCACTAAGATTGATCCATTGAAATATCTATTATCCAAGGAAACTCTCACTTGATGAATTGATAAGTGGGTGATGATCCTAACAAAGTTCTATATAGAGTACATAGAGAGAAAGCCTATCAAGGGGTAGGTCATTGCAGATCAACTGGCAGAGGCACCTATCTATGCATAGAATCCATTGGTGTTTGAATTTCCTAATGAGTCAGTATTCAACCTCATTGTAGTAGACTAGTGGAAGATGTACTTTGATGGATCACATACATAGCATGGATCTAGAGCAAGAATTCTCTTCATCACTCCACAAGGTGATTGTTTTCCCAATTCATATCAGATATCTTTCCCATGTACCAATAACATCACTAAATGTGAAGCTCTTATCACTAGATTGAGAATTGCAGTATAATGGAAAATCCAAGAATTGAAGGTCTATGGAGATTCAAGCTGATCATAATCTAGTCAATGATGATTATCAAACCAAAGATGATAAGCTCACACCTTACAAAAAGATGGTGGAGAGTCTTAAAGATTTCTTCATCGACATCACATTTGAGAAAATACTGCTTGTCAACAACCGAGCGAATGATGCTATGGAAACTATTGGGTCCTTATTAGATATGCCACATAACATTCTTAAATGTGAATTCCTCATTGAGCAACTTCTTGTACCAGCATTTAAGGTACCAAAATCTGAATTCGTATGCCAAATTGTTGGTCCCAGTTCTCCATAGCATTATGACATCTTTACCTACCTGTATAGAGGTATCCTCCCATCTAACATTACTCCAATCCTTAAGAAAACCTTTGTCAAAAAATCATACTGAGTTGTTATTCTAGGTGATACCCTTTACTGTCGAAGTCTCAAAGGGACATTATTGAGATGTCTTAACCAAGAGAAATATTTGAATACATTGAAATAAGTACACAAAGGCATCTATGGATCACATTCAAGTGGTATAAGATTAGCTAAGAAACTATTGAGGATAGGATACTACTGGCCTATCATGGAATGGGAAGCTCATCAATATGTCAATAAGTGCATGAAGTGTTGATAGCATGCAAAACTTATCCATGTGCTATCTCAAGAACTCCAACCAATTATTACACCTTGGTCTTTCTCATAGTGGGGAATCAACCTCATAAGAAAGATTACCCCTACCTAGTCTAACAATCACAAGCTTATCATTATAGCCACTGAGTATTTCATGAAGTGGGTTGAATTGATCCCTATAACCTACATTACAGGAAAAAAAATATCTAAATTCATCCTGAATTACCTCATTTGTTGCTATGATGTTCCACAAGCCCTTATCTTAGACAATAGAACATCTTTCAAAAATTAGGATGTTTGTGAGTTATTCCAAAGATTCAATATACAATATTGGTTTTCTACCCCTTACTATCCCCAAGGGAATAGTCAAGATGAGACTTCAAACAAAACCATACTAAAGCTACTAAAAAATACGGTCAATAAATTTTCCTATGAATAGCATCTACAATTGAACCCCACCTTGTGGGCCTATAGAACCAATGTCTGCATGCCTACAGGTGCCACTCCCTTTTCCCTAGTTTATGGAACTGAATCTATCCTACCCATTGAGGTTGATCTCCCATCACTGAGAGTGTCACTGCAAAATCTCATTACTAATGAAGAATACAGGGTGTCTGAGTTGAACAAGCTAGAGTTGTTGGATGAGCATCATCTTGATGCTTTGAATCATTTGCAGGCTTATCAAAACTGACTCAAAAGGAGTTGTAATAAGAAAAATAAAAGGAATTCCTTCCAAGTGGGAGATCTTGTACTGAAGAAAAAATAGAACATGTTGGATCTAGATAGCAAAGGAAAGTTTGAACCTAATTGGCTAGGACCATTATCACAGCTAGTTATGGTTTTGGAGCATATCAGTTGTCAACACCTAAAGGAGTAGGAGCTTATCAATAGTTCACATCTCAAAAAAAAATTATGCCTAGTATTGAAGGTTATAAATCTAAAAAAAAATAAAAATAAAAAATCCAAAAAGTAGAAAAAAGGATTAAAAATAGTAAAGAAAAAAATCATCCTCTAGTGAAAACCACTTCAATGGCGCTTTGGGCAAGTACCTTGGTGAAAACCTAGAAAACAAGTGTGTTGCATAAATAAGTATCATCCATCCATCATTGAATCTTCAACTTATCATGCTTCACTATCCATCAAATTCATCCTTCATCCAATTGTCCTATTTATTCCATTACCCATCTACATTTGTATCATATCTAGATATTGTGTAAGTACCATGTGACCCTTTAGTACTACTTGGCACATTCCTAAGGTTAGTTTTTCCTACCTATATTCAGGTAGTGTATCACATCAAACTGGGGGAATTTGTCTATACTTGGATTAGATTGGGTTCTTGTATATCCTTTTAAGGTTAGTTTAAAAAATCCAAAACATTTGAAAAATCTTACAAAAATCCAAATATATCAAAATCTTGTATAGCTGAAATCCAAAAACATCTAAAAAGTTGTATAATAAAAAATTCAAAACATCTTGAAAACACCAAAAACATCCAAAACATCATTAAAGTCCTTAAATAGGTCAAAATTTCAAAAAATAAAAAAACATGGTTATTGAACTACATTGTCTTTGATCCCCAAAGACATTTACATTGTCATTAGGTTAGTCCTTTAGGAATTTTTCAAAATAAACTGTAAATCCATCAATCTTCATATCTCATCAATAAATGGTTATGAGTCATAATCAGTTGAACTACATCATCTTTGCATGTATAACATAGGAAAGGCCATCGCTAATGATCCCCCAAGGTGCTAGGTCAATTTCCCCTAGGTCTTGGTATAAACTCAAAAAAACACAAAAATAGTTGAAAATATTGAAAACCCAAAACATTGGAAAACATTCAAAAATCCTGAACAACCTCAAATAACCTAAAAACCTAAGCATTCACATACACCCAAAAAAGATAAAAAAAATTTCAAAACATTACAAAAACATCAAGAACATTGAAATATCCTAAAAAGTCCAAAATCATCCATCCCATTTCACTTTCACCCGCAGTAAATTTCCATTCATAATAAATCGATTGCAACTTTCAACCTTTGGTAAAACAATTGGAAGCAAGTGTGGAAATTCATGAAGTGAAAACCTAAATGTAAAAATCTAAAGTCTTGGTCATGAGTAAACAATTCAATTAACATTTATATCAACATACTATCAAACAATTAATCTTAGTCAAAACATCCGATAACATGTCCTAGGATGCATCCTTCATACAATGGACATCATCATCAGAACTCACCTTAGTTATGTTACTTTGGAAAAATATATGAATAAAATTGATTATTTATTCATTTGGATATTTTCTTATGATTTATCTTAAATTGGCCCATTCCAAGGACCTTTCGATGATGTCTATCAAAATGATTTAGAGAGAAAGGAATGGGGAATTGATCATTATCTTTCATTTGCTATGATTGTTGGATGTTCTTGTAAAATAACCTTGGTGAATACATGCTTTGGTGTGTGTAGGGAGGTCATTTTGAATAAATTGTTGACTATGATGTATGCTTTGGTCTAAACTGTTCTAAACATTTAAAATAAATTCCCATGAGATTTTCATATGTCATGTGTGAGCAAGGATACTCCTATCTATTTATGGAGTCAAAGTCCATTGCATTAGATACAACACCATCCTAGTTATCAATACATTGATGCATCATGTCTATGTGTTATATCAAAAATAAGGAATGAAATGATGAAGTATCCCAATCCTTTAAACAAGAAAATCATCAATCTCATCACCATATCTTATAAAGTCTTGAAGAATTGCAGGATTATTGGAATTTTGAATCAATCTCAAAATCAATGGTTAATCCATCTTATGCTTCTATCTTCTATTTGTGCTAACATGGTGTCATGACAATCAACAAAAATAATAATGCATCCATCCTGCATCCACAAACCATTAGCATACATACATCCTACATAATCATCATCATATCATAAGCATATCATATCATATCATAACATCATCACATATAAAATATGAAAAAATAAATGCATCCATATCATAGAATGAACATCTTGCATCATCATAACATATCATATAAAAAAGATATTAAAAAGGAAAGTAAACCATACATTGCATACATCCACATAACATAGCTTTAGGAATCATAACACATCACATCATATACATAATAAAAGGTATGCATTTATCCATAAACATATGCATTCATACATGATCATAAAGCATGAAATAAAGAAACATCACATCATAACTACCACATCAGATCATCTTATATATACCAACAAAATATGACTATCATGACACAAAATTTTAGTCAATGTGTAATGTCATCAAAATGAGCATACATGAGGCTATCAAAATCAGCCAATGAATGTATATATATATAACATATCAAGGTTGTACATCAAAAACATGTCTATAAGTGCAAAGCTATCCTATAATCTTCTTGTCAGTATGATGTGACTGATCATTGTGACCAATTGATGATTGTCGGTGGCTGCTACCCATAGGCTGATGAACTAATGGGGTACCTCTTGACCCACTAGGGGCAACAACACTCCTATGTAAAATATATAGCTATCACCACTCCCTAGGGACATCCCTATAGTAAAAAGTGTGGTAATATGTGGCCTTCACCATGGCTTGTCCATACATATGTGTAGATACCATCTATTTGTAAGTATGGATGGAAGTAGCCTCTAACTATTTCCAGTGACCTATCTCTTGAGCTAAGTGAATCGACAACTACTGGACCTAGTGACGGTCCTGTTCATGCTCTCCAATCACCTATTGTACCTATTGGACCACCTAGTCCCACTCTTGTCTCAAGTGGTCTCTCTTTGTGGTCAGTGTTTGAATCGGTGCATCTTGAGGATCAAGACCCTATGTTTGTTGCTACTACTATTGCTATTGATGTGGTGGTGGTGGTGGTGCCTATTGAAGAGGAACAACTAATGGGGGTCCCTAATCCTACTGCTACTTGTGGTTTCCATCTCCTGGAACCTATCCATCATGAATGTCTTGAGGAGGCTCCTACTATCCTCTACCCTATCCCCTAATTGGCCTCTATCCTCTACCTCTCTCAGGAACCTGTCTTCCTGCTGGATCAGTCAACTGCACTGGGGCATGCTATAGAAACAGTGCGTCATAGGCAAGAGTAGTCCCTGTGTAATATGGGCCATTGAAATATACCCATGGTTGTGGTAAAAGTGATCTAAAATCGTCAATCACCACTTGAGGAGGGACCTACTATCCCTAGATTGTCTCTCTAGTAGTCTGGGAAAAAATAGCTCTGTATGTGGGAAAAATTGTATCCTACACCTCCCCAAAATACTTGGCAACTTGATTGGGTAGGTATTTCTCAACCATTGTATGCTCTTGTCCCAAAATATATCCATTCTAACAAACATATAATAATTTCTCCTGTAATTATACCATGGGTGAGCCTAGATCCATGACCTCCATCAAAATACTATCATGTAGTCTATCACTCATCTCCAATAGGAAATCCCAGTGGTACTTATGTGTTGTAGGGTAGTGATGGCTCCATATCTATATACAATGGGTTGATCTAGATCTACATCTACTAGAGTAATAATAGGTCCGAGCACAATGATGTGCTCCCAGGCCCAAATGTGCAATAATGTGACCCTAGCCCCTAGAATCTATCCTCTTAGATAAATGGCCTAATGCATATCATGATACAAGAAGGTGAGTATCATAGGGCCCCATGCATAGAGAGCCATCTGATGAACTATACCCACCCAGGCGAGTCCCCAACCAAAGCTAAATCCTTTGTCTCATTTGTCGAGCACCAATACTCTAGAGATTAGTGCTCCTATCACTAGTGTTAGATCTGCTACCTACCCTATATACTCTCACAAGTCAATTTTCTTGTTGTTAGCACAAATAATATATTTCCATCCCCAAAATGGTGAATGTGAGAAAGAATGCTAAGTATGTGCTCCTAGTCTATGAGTGGTCTAATGATCTCCTACACGCATGAAGTGAATAGTGTCAAATTTGATAAAAAATGACAAGATTTGGAGTCTAAAACCCTAACTCAGCAATTGCATGGAAATTTCACAATTGTGCCACTCTAGTAACTTCTAATTGTGTCACAATTTGACATTTGTGTCATTATACACAATTGTGCATTGACATTTGAGTGGATATCAAGACCCAAATTTCTCATGGTGACTCTATTTTCCAATTGTGTCACAATTTGACAATTGCATCATTGGACCTAAATGACACATTGAGTCACTATTTCACAATAGTGATTTTATCCTACAATTATGATTGTAAATCCAAATTTACCATAGCAACGCATCATGAAAAATGTGTCACAACAAAACAATTGCACCATTGACTGTGACAAAGGCATCGTAATATTGCAACAATTATCTAACTTTGACTTGAAATAAATGCTTAAAATTTGAGAAAACAAGAAAAGTTTCAAAATGCATACTGGGGGTCCTACATTGGTAGGCCGCTAGTACTTTTGAACCCTGTCTACAAGGTGTTGGGGGAGAGCAGGATTAGCCATCATGTCAAGGTATTAGAGTAAAAATAACAACAATTCTCTAAATTCAAGTGTGTAAATGAATTGAAAATGACCCTTGTACTCCTATTTAAGCCTGAAAATTAGGGGGTTTTTGCAATAATTAGGTTGGGAAAATGGGATTTTTAATCCTTTTAATCATTTTTTGAGTTATGCAACTTATTTTGAGGCATTTTTTTGGTTTCTCAGCCTATTTTCATCTCCTAGAGCTTATTTTCTACAACTAAACCTATGTTAAATCTTTGTCATGATCTCAACCTAGAAATTAAAATTTTCACTCAATCTCTCAAGGGGGTAGTTTACTAGCATAATTCCTTCCACTTGGGCAACAATGGAAAATCCAAAAAAATAAAGAAATTTCTAATTTTTCATCTTAGTAGCATTGATTTGAAAATCACCAGACTTTGAATCAATGTAATAGGTACCTCACTTCAAATAGGGGAAAAATGTAGACACTTAAAATAGTCCTAATCAATATCGCACATCAGAATTTGATTACTGACACCATTTTGGTCTTGAGTCACCTCTTTTCGACCATTTAATTGAATAATATTATTTTTTTAATTAAATATCATCATTTTCCTCTATTAATCAGATAATCAATTTTATTAGGTTAATTCATCCTCTTTCAGACTAATTTTCATCCTATTTAATTAGGTAATGCAAATTATTTAATTAAAATTTTTAATTCCTCTCATTTAATTAAATAATCTTAATTATTTAATTGAATGTCAATAATCCCCCTTTTATTAAATAAGTTAATTATTTAATGAAACTCCTAATTTCCTCCATCATGCACAATTAAATAATTTCTTAAATTATTTAATTAAGCTAATTTTTCTCACTCTCCCACTTGCAAGGGAATATTCCCATGGAATATTCCTCCATCTTCAATAGAAATATCTTGTAATGACTTCCTAATTTCTTAGGAAGTGTGCTTCTTCAAATCAATGAGACCCCTTGATTAAAATCATTGATCCTTCTCAACTTGCAATCTCATCTATTTATTGGAATCCTTGATCCATGCCATCTCCTCTTATTGATTTTCATCCATTGATTGATCAAATCAATCTTGAACATTGATTGAACTAGTTTTCCTATAAATAGTCCTCATTTCTATGAGAAAAGGACCCACTTTCATTTAGACTAATTGCACTATAGTAAATGTTAGAGCATTCCTCACAAGAATTTTATCATTTAACATCCATTTTACTTAAGATTTGCATCCATTTTAGATTATCTTTCATCTATTTTCATCAATGGAATCCATTTGAAAGCTTGTTTCAACCAAGGGATTGAGAAAGAGCTAAAATTCCACATTAATGTAGCACCAATGCCCCAATGGGATGAGGTTTGAGGCATTAGATTAGTTTTCATTATGTATTTCTAGTTTTTTTGCATGTTTAATTGCTTCTTTATTTAATGTTTTCAAGAATTTCATTGGGAGCTTAACTTAACTAGTTGATTCTTGGTTAATTTCTTGTGGATTGTTATCCCTCATAAATTCACCCTTGCTGAGTTGCAAAACTCAACTTTCTGGAGAAACATGGAAACACTCCTACTAAGTTGTGGGTAACTTAATGATTGGAGTGAATCTTCGGATGAGGCTGACTCCCAATTTTGTATGTCACTTAAAACTACTAATTTTCTTTACCAAGGAAAAGGTGACAAAGATGGAAACTTTAAAATGAAACTGAAAACCACTACCCTATGGTGATACACCAAACTAACTATAAGACATGTAAACTCAACTTAATTACATAGTTTAGTTAGTAGCCAAGAAGAAGCTTACACAACTCATTTTCTACATATTGCTTACATAAATACTTTATAAGTGGGTGTTGACACAAAATCCTAGAAGGAAAAGTATATCTCACAACTAGAAATTTTACATTTTTTACACAACTTATAACCTATAATAATATACCTTCTTGCAACAAGGTGCTTTTAGTGAGACATAAATACTAGGAAAAGCAGATATTTCACAAGTAGTTTGATCAATCACCATAAAAGTATGCACACAAGCAAGCAAGTAATGAGAAGGAAAAAATACTCAATGCTATTAGCATCCAAGGTAATCACTATTTTACATGACAAGATGAGTTACAAAGCATGCTGAAATCTGATGGACTATAGAAATCACTATCTTCAGAAAAATACAAATTTAGAACTAACTCCCAAAATGGGTCCAAAGTGAATATAATATTTAGCTCCAAGTAGTTGCACCAAAATAGGAGCTAGCAACTAACTTGGGTCGAATCCACCAAAAGAGCCTAAAATTGAGGTACTAGATTCCCCCCAAAAATGTCTCCAACATGTGGGGAAAGTGGGTTTGACCATGCCAAACATCCAGGCATGGAAAACCACTCCTAGATTCTTGAAATTTCTCAATAAGAAGCATAAATTCTCCTAAATGCATGGCATATGTCTCCAAACTAAAAATAACCTTCCCTATATGTTTGCAAGTTCATAAATTCAAGCATATTGTTAAAAAATTCCCATGTGTTGAAAGTATCCATCATTTTTGCATTAAAATAACACTTAAGTCTAAGTGATTTATAAAACATCACCAAGACTTAGTGTTTTATAATTTCAAATATCATGCAAAAATGAAGAAGTAAAAATAAGTCCTAAAAGACTTACACCATAGAAAGAAAAAACCCTAAGGCATAAGACCAAAAGTCTTAGTCCATGGTCCCCATTAGTTTGGCATTGCATTTATAAAAATATAGGCAAAAATTCCTAAGTCCTATCAGCCTTCACTTAGGGTAAAAACCATAAAGGAAATACTGAGCCAAAAATTGGGAAGATATTTCATTTTCTCAAGCCAAAGAGGAGAAACAACACTGCCATGGGGTTTTCAATGAGAATTCTCTAGAAACTTTGAAGAAGAAAAATGTGGCTATAGAGACATGATACTGCGCTCAAGTGAACAAAGAACTCTCAGGTAAGCCAATTATTGAGATATTCTGCTGCTTTTTGTGATTTTTTCTAAAAATATGAGCTCGATCCTAAGCCAAAACTCTGTATTATGCTTTCAATGCTCATAGTTTTTGTATTTCTTACATTTATTTTTAGTTTCCATGAAATATTTCAGTGCATTCAATGAAACAAACCTAGGGTTTGTAGAAATAAAACCCTCTAGACCACAGGCTTCTACCTGTATGCTCCATTTATTTGGAAACTTTTAATCTTTTGTGTATTTCACTTGACACCTCACATCATTTAAATGGAAAGTTGAGTTCCTTCACATACTAATTTTATTTCTACAAACACATAATGTTACTTTCCCTTTTGGCTATGGCCATAACTTGCACATTTTCTCATTTTCTGAATTGCACAAGCTTGTAAGGAACTTTTGCATACTTCATGAAATTACTAAGTATTTTAAATGGATGTGTCTACTTTGGAATACTTTACATACATTTGCAGCTTGAGGATTTCATTCTTTTTTGCAAGCTAAAATAGATAAAACCCTTATTTCAAAATGAAAAAGCTCCACTCTAAGAATTCTCCCTTCTTGTAGCTCTACTCGAAGGGTTGTTCTCAACTAAAAATCTAGCTTTGTTGTTTTGGGTTTATCTTCTCTTTGCATTTTCTTTTCATACTCTCTTGTAGCATATCTAGTTTTTCCATTGGGCTTCGTGTCTTATGATAGTCCTATTGCATTAATTGTCCAATATCCTCTTAAATGTCACTCTACCATTCTTAGAATTTTCACCAAATTCTATCCTCTATGACTTGTTTAAAACTTGACATGCCTAGTTTCCCTCATGACTGTCATACATTCATCACTTTTCCACATGAGTACCTTTACAAAGAACCTATTCATTGTATCATCATGAAATTTAAGGCTTTAAGACCTTAGTCATCTGTAATTGATATCCCTCAATGCATTTCATAAGGACTTGACTACCCATAACTAGGGATTTGAAGATTGTCTATTAGTATGTTGCCATTAATTGAGACTTCTCATGAAATGTTATCACTTGCTCTGCCTTTAATATGTTCATGCAGTATAACTTGTTATGATATAGAAACCCTTATAACACATTCATCATTATCTTCCCATCATTGTTATTTCTCATGGACTATGTGTATGTGCATATGAATATCTAGTCCCTTATATGTTTCTCCTTCACTATATTTTAGCATTCTTATGTTAACAAAGAAAGTGATATTGTTTTCTAAGTTATTTCATAGCTGAAATATGTTACTCAATTTCATTTTCATTCTTAGATATTTTCATGCAATTATATAGTCATTCTGAATTTTCTTTACTATAGGTATTCATGCATTTCTGGAAAGTTCTTATCAATAGGCTATACTTTGGTTTGTAACTCATGAAAACATAGGGAGTATTACCTCTTTTCTGCATTCCACATAATATTTCACAACTCTTTTTCCTACAAATCCATTTTGCGAGCTTATTCTCACACATGACCATGTAGCTGTCCTCATAGCTCTGTCTCAAATTATTTGAGTTTGTAATTTTACTCCTCCACTTCAGATCACTTACTCATTGTCTTTGGTTTGTTATGCTTTGTTATCAGATTAAACACTTCATGGCTTAATGAGATTTCCATTTTTGTCAAGATACCCTGCCTCTCAAATTTTTTGACTGTAAAACCTCAAAGCAGTGATTCCTTTTTCAAGTTACTAATAGCAGGGGACAAATATTTCTACTTGCAAATATTTTCTTGTCAACATAGCAATATTATCTTCATGTGTTTGCAACATATATAACTATCTTCAATTTTGGAGACTATGCATTTTTCTTACCCTTGTCCATTGTTCCTTGACTAGCTATAATGTAAAAGTAGTAGCTTTACTGAGATGCGACTTGTCTTTATAACTATTATCCTTGCATGCTTCTTGCATTCCTTTTTTCCTTTACTTGAACCTTTTTCTTTTGATAACTCAACCCTTGGATATCTCCATGCTATGATTGTATCTGTCAAATTCTTTGACTGCGATATTTTTGCTATTTGTTATATTTCCAAAATATAATGATTTCCCATGAATAATCTGTATTCCTTAAAAGTGAGAAAATCATATCTGTCTCTGTCTTATATGACTTTTAGGATGTCCTTACTTAGCATGCAAAACTATAGACTTTGGAATTCAACACTTTCTTTTCATACTCTCTTGTTGGTATCTAATTCATACTTTATGATTTCCTTGAATAACTATATGTCATTTATGATGGTGACTATTAACTCACTACCATAAATGATGGATACTTATTTGAGTGAACCATAAAGTGATGAACCCTTTCAATATCCCTTAAAACTTAACAAAGCACACCAAGCTCAACCCTTGTGGGAGCCACATTTATCCCAAGTGATGTAATAAGATGGATCAACATCATTACTTTTCCTATTCCTGCACATAAAGCAAATAAGTTAGAAAAACATGTGCATATGGTTGATGTATTCGATGACCTTATTGTTTCCTTGGACATGTATAGTTTGTATGCTTATTTAATGCACTTGAGGGGCGGTGTATACATTCATGGGTGCATGCACATGTAGTGTAAGATACCTTCATTTCTTAGAGAATTGCTCTAACATCATTGTAATTACCAGATGCAGGGACTAGGAGCGGGGAGCTAAGGAGGACACAAGGCAGCCCAAGGCAGGAGAAAAAGTAGGATGACATACACTGAACCAGTCATTAGGCAATGATTGGCCTCTTCCCCTATATGTGCATTCTATTTTCTTTATCCATCAATGTATAAATTATTCTTCATTTCATTGAACATGTTAGTCTCATTACTTGTGTGAGACAAGTATGCACTCTTGTATCAATAAATATTACTTTTTCAGAAAAATTTGTGCAAATCTTTTGCATATTTTATTCACTTCTATAAGTGCAATGATCTATTACTATAATCTCATAATATTTTTGCTTTTTTTTATACAATTGAATGCAATATAGGGAAGATAAATGTGAAATGTGCCTCTCTTTCAATTTTGTAATTTTTTTAGTTCAAACAACTTAAGCAAGTAACAAAAATGGGTAACATGGATATACCATGTTTAGAATAGGTTATGATCATTCTCACAATACCAACTTCTCATCCTTGCAATAAAATCATGCTCATACAATTGACACCAATGATAACACCAAAGCTTGTTGACATCAATGATAACACCAACTGCACATACTTGCAACAATCAAGTCTCTTTGAATTAAAACCCTCTTTGCACCTTTTGTTATGTTAGGTGAAAGTACCATTATTAAGTTTCACATCCACTAAATTAAGGAAATAGATATTATCACACATTAAGGAAAAATAAGCCCCTAGATGACCGACTCTCCCAAATATTTCTTTCAAACTATATATAGAGTTAAAATCTCCTACTAGAATCCAATGGCAAGAGGGGTAATAAAACAAATATATTTAATATGAGACCAAAGTATAACCTTTCTTAAAATATCATTAGGAAAATAAGCATTGGTAAGAAAAATAACTTCTCTTACCAAAACAAGAATCCATCAAAGGAAGTAAGTTCTTGTTAGCCGACCATCAAAGGGGCATAATTTGATAGGGGTCCCGAAAACAAGCAAGGCCTCTAATGGTACCTTGAGCACCTATACATTAGCACATACCTCTCTTCCACATTTTAGAAGATATGTTATTTATATCATCCATTGAAAGTTTAGTTTCTTGGATAAAAAAAATATTAGGTTAATGCTCATGAATTAAATCTTGAGTAGCCTTTTTTTTAGGGATGCTACCCAAACAACTTTCATTTGAAAAGATCAAAATAATTTTTGGGATGAGGCAAAGTGAGTTTCTAATGTTTTGACAACACCTAATTCTACTAAAGACTCTCCCATTATCTTCATGTTTTCAAGATATTTTCTCAGTGCTGTCTTAACTATATTATCCATAACCTCTTTCTTTATGCTCTTCTGATTGATTCCTAGTAGAATAGGAGATTTCTCTTCCTATCTTCCTTCACCCCTAAATTTAAATATAGGTCATTTACCACTTCAATGTTTGTATGCACCTAAGAGACATCACACATGCTATTGGTCATAACAACCCCATGATCCCCATCATTCCCCTAATCAATATCCCAAGTCTCAACAAGTACTAATGATGGCACATCTCCTTCCTTTATGTAGCCTCAAGGGAAACCATTCTTTGAATAGGATCTCGAGGAATATGATTCTCTGAATAAATTCCTTGTATCTCCTAATTCCCCATAGCATGATCATGCTCCATTGTAGTGTGGTCCTCAAAATTTTCCAACACATCAAAATTGTTAATGAACACCCCTCTAGGCATCTCTTTATTTTTATGAAAAGGTTCCCTTATATTTGACTAAGTTTTCAAAATAATAAACCCATTTGATTCAATCCCCTTGTTATAAACTAGAGCTTTATCCTTTGCTTTGAGTTTGGTTGCATGCATCTCTATTTGAGGTTATTGTGAGCTGGTACCCACCTTAGGATAATTCCTTTGCAAATATCCATACTCATAAAATGTATGACACAAGAATGGTAGGGATTGCTATTGTATCTTCTAGATCCAACACATGCTCCCAAGTTTTATTTCATGAGACTCTAGCAAGGGTTATTTAAATTTATTTCTACAAAAATATGAGAAAAAGTTGTTACCCTATGATTAAGGGTTTGCTGAGAAGGACCTAGGAGATTTACTAGAATAGTAGCAATGTAATGCAAGATATCCTTACACTAGAACTCCATTGGAATATGAGGTAGTCAAATCCATGTAGGAATCTTCAATAGAAGCTCCTTTATATGATCAAACCTTAGGTACCATGGTTTGATGAAGATCCCTATATCGGATTATGAAAATATGAGCCACCTTCAAAGATCATATTTTGATCTGCTACTCTAGTAACACCACAAGAAAAAGATATTTCCCTCAAAATAATTTCCATATATCCTTCAGGATTCCAATTATTATGAGTCTAGGTCTCTAGAAAAGGTAGATTAATACAAACTCCCATGAATTTACAAATCAGAGCATATGATTCCAAATACATAATATCTTCACCAACATCATTAGAATCAATCACCACAATTGGGCTATCCTTACTTCTTTCCAAACACCAATTGGGCTTTAATCACATTCCTTGAGAATGATTAAACTTGGGTTCCTTTGCTGCATGCAAGAGGAGATTAACCATGTTGATATGACCAAATATTAAAGAATCTCCAATGAGGGTAACATATTTAAAGGATAACAAAGGGGGGTCCCCCAGACCCCCAATACCATGCAAAAGTTAAAGACCAGAGCACAAAGAAAGAGCACTAAAAAAAAAAAGATAGAAGACAAAGCTAAAAAAAATCCAAACCCTTCATCCAAGAGTAGCAAGCAAAGACATAAGGTGTATAAAAGAGGCACAAAGGCCTACAAGAAAAAGGAACAGTGGCATAGGCCACCTCAAAATTATGTGGTCATGCATAGGGCCAAGGCCGAACTCACTCCAAATCTCCCCATCACCTCCCTCCTTCCTAGGTATTATATTTATATTTATATTATATATATTATATTATATTATTTATTATATTTATATTTATATTATATATTATATTGTACAATATATAAATAATATTATGATTATACTACTCTATGTGTTTCAGAGATGACAATACATTAAAATAAAATTTGAATTATATTTATTATTTTTACGCCGAAGGCATTCCCTATATGAACATTAAGGTTTAATTTAATGATCAACAACTGAGAATGTGGTAGAATGATGGTTGAACATTGAAAAAGATCCAATTGTTTGATGAACCCAATATAAAATAAATAAAAATAATATTAAAAAAATAGAACATTTTATACAAAGAAAGAAAACAAAGAATCAAATATTCTTTCTACATTTTCACTAGAAAATATGTTTTACATTCATATTCTAAATTTCAATAACAAAAAACAAAAAAACATAATTATTATATTTTACAAATTTAAATAATAAAGATTATATTTTACAAAAAATATTTTACTACACTAAATTTACCTTATCTAATTAATCATTGCACTTTATACAAATAAAGTGAAGAATTAGATATTGTGTCTAATTTTCCATTAATATTCAAAATGTATAAATCATAATATAAAGGTATCGATGGTTGTGAATGTGTTAGCATGATGCAAGACTATTGAAAAAGATCCAACCGTTCGATGAATCCAGTATAAAATAATCAAAGAAATAAAGCAAAGAATAAGATATTATTTCTACATTTCCATTAGAAAATATGCCTCACATTCATATTATAAAGGTAAAACAAAACAAAAAACAAAAAAAAAAATTATATTTACAAATTAAAAAAAAAAATATTTTAGACAAACATATTTAAATACATGGAATTTAGCTTATCAAAATAACATTTGTATTTTATACAAAAAATGAAAGTAAAGAATTAAATATGGTTTCTAAATTTCTACTAATATTCACAACTTATATATATTATAAACATGCAGAATAATTAATTTAATACTTTGAATGTATACTCAATATTATTCAGTTTCAAACATTATAATAATATATATTAGCATTAATAAGCACTTTTATTCCATCTTCCTCCACAAAATAAAAAATTATTTCAAATTTATTTTCTTCTCAGTTCAAAAGATTTCACAATTACATTTTACTATACTTAATGTCAAATACTATGTTGTATCTATACAAATTCTAAATTAACAAAAAAACTATCAGCGTACCCATTGCACACCAAGGTGTGATTGCTAGTATATTATATTTTGTGTGTTATAAGGTGATTTTTTTTATACATAATAATACTTTAAATCAATTTTGATGATAAATTTTTATTTATATAAAATACTTGATAATTTAAAGAAAAATATTAAATAATCTAGTTTTTTCTACTAATGGTTGATTTTAAAATTAGATCTTGATTAAAAAAATTAAACACATTTTTATTTTTATTTTGTTTTTTATTTTATATTATATTTTTTTAGAAAGTATTTTTTTTACACATAAGAATACATTAAAATCAAATTTTAAGACAAATTTTTCATTTATATAGAGTAATTTAGATAATTGAACGAAAAAATATTGAATACCTTTTTCTTTGGTTTCTACAAATGATTGATTTTAAAATTTGATCTTTGTGTACACACTTAAAATTGTCCTGACTATATTGCACACTTGAATCTGATTACTAACACCATTTCATTCTAAATCACCTCTTTTCGACCATTTAATTAAATAATCTTCATTATTTTATTAAATTAATTAATTTCTCCTATTAATCAAATGATCACTATTATTTGGCTAATTCACCCCCTTTCAAACTACTTTTTATCTTATTTAATTAGGTAATGCGAATTATTTGACTAAATTGATTATGTCCTCTCATTTAATTAAATAATCTTAATTATTATATTAAATGTCATTTGACCCTCTTTCATTAAATAAACAAATTATTTAATGAGCATCCTCATTTTATTCAACTTGCACAATTAACAAATTGTTTTAACTATCTAATTTACTAATTTCCCTCACCCTCCCACTCGTAAGGGAATATTCTCTTGGAATATTCCTCCATTTGAACTCCAAAAATGGAATATTCCTTTGTAACAAACTTCCTAACAACTTCCCAATTTTTACAAAGTGTGCTTCTTTGAATCAATGAGAGCCATTGATTAACTCCTTGATCCATTTCAACTTGCATTCTCATCCATTGATGAGAATCCTTGATTCATGCCTTCACCTCTCATTGCTTCTCATCCATTGATTGATCAAATCAATCCTAGCAATTGATTCACCATCTCCTATAAATACTCCCCATTTATATGAGAAAAGGATCCACTTCCATTTTAGCAAAGTTATGCTACACATTTGCATACTCATTTTCATCCATCTTGCATCCATTTTTTCTTTTCATCCACGTTTAGCTTAGTTTTCATCAATATTAGCTTATTTTCATCAAACGAGTTCATTTAAATGCTCGTTTTATTAAAGGGATTTAGAAAGGGCTGATATTTCATATCAATGTAGCACCAATCCCCCAATGGGATGAAGTTTGAGGAATTTAACTAGGTTCCTTTATGCATTTCTTAATATATTTGGTTTAAATGACTTCTTCATTTTATGTTTTCAAGCATTTCATTGGGATTATAGCTTAACTTGTTAAGTATTGCCTAAAATATATTAGATCTAGTGTATTTAGCTTGTGTTATGATTATAGTCACAATTTGACTCATCAACTTATCCTGCTTCACCATCTTTCGCATTTGTCTATCGCATCCACTAATCCTATTTATTCTATAACCCATTTGCATTTGTATCATACCTAGATGTTATGTAACTATCATATTCCCCTTTAGTAATACTGACATATTACTAAGGTCAATTTTTATTGCTTATACCAAGGTAGTCTATGACATCAAACTAGGGGAAATTTGTATGTACTTGCATCAGATCATGTCCTTGTATATCTTAAAGCTATTCTCAAAATCTCTTGATAAATCCCAAAAAAATTTAAAACTGCATCAAAATCCAAAAACATTGGAAAAATCCAAAAAATCCAAAAAATCCAAAAACATCATAATATTGTATAGCTAAAATCCAAAAACATTCAAAAAGTTGTAAATTCAAAATCCAAAACATTCAAATCACATCAAAAAAATAAAAAACATGGTTGTCAAACTACATTGTCTCTAAGCTTGAATATAGGCAAGGCCATCATTGATGCACCCCCGAGGCATTAGGTTAGTCTTTCGGAGTTTATCATAATAAACTAGAAGTCCATCAAGTGTTCATATCTCATCAATAAATGGTTATTGATCAAAGTTAGTCAAACTATGTGGTCTCTATGAGTATAACGTGGGCAAGGCTAATCTTTGATAAAGCCTCCAAGGCCCTAGGTCAGTCCCTATTAGGTCTTGGTCAAAACTTAGAAAACACAAAAAACATTTGAAAACCTAAAAAACCAAAACATTAGAAAACATTCAAAACTCCTAAACAACCTAACATAACCTGAAAACCTAAACATTCACATATACCTAAATGGATTAAAAACAACCTCAAAACATTGCAAAATACCAAAAACATTGAAATATTCCGAAAAATCCAAAAAAACACCCATCCCATTTCACTTTCACCCACAATAAACCTCCATTCATAATAAATTGATCATCACTTTCAACCTTTGGTAAAACAAGTGGAAACAAGTGTGGCAATTCATGAAGTGCAAACCTAAATGTAAAAATTCTAAAGTCTAGATCATGAGTGAACAAGTTGATAGTATTTGTATCAACGAACAATCAAACAATTAGTCTTAGTCAAAACATCTGAAAAACATGTCCTAGGATGCATCCTTCCTACGATGTACATCACCATTAGAAATCACCTTAGCTATGTTATTTTGGGAAGAGATATAGAGAACATTGACTATTTTTTTTAATCTTTTCTTATGGTTTCTCTTGTTGACCCATTCTGAGGACCTCTCGATGATGTCTATTAAAACAATTTAGAGAGAAAGGAATCGGTCATTGATCATTATATTTCATTTGTTGTGCTTGTGGGATTTTCTTGTAAAAATAATCTTGGTGAATACTTAGTTGTGTGTAGCGAGGTCATTTTGAATATATTGTTGACTATCGTGTATGCTTTGGTTCGAAATGTTCTAAACTTCTAAACTAAATTCCAATGAGGTTTTTGTATGTCAAGGTGTGAGCAAGGATTATCCTATCTATTTGTGGAGTCAAAGTCTATCTCATTAGATACAACACAATCCTAGTTATTGATATCTTGATGCATCATATTTATGTGTTATATCTAAAATAAGGAATGAAATGATGAAGTATCCCAATCCCTAAAACAAGGAAATCATCAATCTCGTCACCATATCTAATAAAGTCTCAAAGACTCATAGACTTGTTGGGATTCTAAAGAAATCTTGAAATCAATGGTTAATCCATTCATCTTATTCTTTTATCTTCTTTCCGTGCTAACATGGTATCATGATAGTTAGCAAAAATAATGCATCCATCCTACATCCATAGACCATCAACATACATACATCCTACATATAATCATATCATAATCATCAACATATCATATGCTTGCAATCATCATATGGGAAATATGCAAAGATAAATGCATCGATCTCATAGCATGTCATATGGAAAGATATTGAAGAAGAGAATAAACCATCCATCACATTGCATCCATAGCATAAATTATACATTGTATATCATATAAACATCACATCATATCATATGCATAAATAAAGAAACACATCCATAACATAAATATTTGTATCCATCCACATCATGTGCATCCATACATGAACACAAAGCATGAAATGAATGAAAAATAACATCAAATGATAGAATATCATGAATCATAATCGAATCAACCCATCTCATGTATATCTCAAAAATGACTCATAATACAAAGTTAGAATCAATGTGTAAATGTCATCAAAAATAGATATACAAGAGGCTATCAAAAATCAACTGATGAATGTATATACATATAATTTATCATGGTTATACATCAAAAAAATGTCTACAAAATATGAGGCTAGCCTCACCTCTATCTATAATCATTCTGAGATTGGTGATGATGGATACCTAATGGCTGTCTATGGCCACTCCTTGAAGGATGCCCAACTGAATGTCTTTTCGAGAAACTCAATGCAACTTTTCTCCTCTCAAAATAATCAAGTTTCCTCCTCTCTCTTAGGAAATCCCTATGGTACAATTTCCTATAGTATGAGGCCTATGTGATAGCATCTCTATAGAAAACTACAAGCACACTACCCTACCCTACCTGGGCCTAAAACTAAGTGTTGGTCTCTAGCTCTACTCAACACCTTGCCTCTTGAGTAAGCTATATATACACCTATCTCTGAACCCGCTGCTGGTCATGCTCTCCCATAACCTTTTGAATCTTTGTGTGGGATTCATCCTACTCCTCTATTAGTTGTTGGATCTATTGACGAAGTTGGTCCCTCTTTGCAATAAGTGCTGAAATTTGAGCGTCCATAGGATTAGCACCCTATGCCTACTATTGATGTTGCTAGTGTGGTGGTGATGGTGGTTGTTCCTATCTTAGAGGATCAATCAAAGGGGGACCTTGATCATTCCCATCATGCCCATCTTTATAGTCGTGTCCATCCTATCCATCTCAAGGAGGCTATTGTCCATCACAAGGAGGTTGTTGGTGCCCTCTCCCCTATCCTCTACCTATACCTTATCCCCTAACCTTGTCAAGTAGTCATCCAACTATGGGGTCCCTCAAACAAATGGGTACAAACTATAACCACCATGTATCATATGTAGGTGTAGTACTTGCATCATATGCTTCTTCGATGTACACCCATGGCTATGTGATGAGCTATCTAAAATCATTGACCACCACCTGGGGTGGAATTTGTGGTCCCCACTGAGTCTTTTTGGTACTAAGAGTAAATATATATCGACACTCTTGAGGGAAAACATCTTGGACCTCCTCGAACTGATGAACAACCTAATCTAGGAGGTGCCTCTTTATCATGGTGTGCTCTTGACCTTGCATGTACTAGGTATGTGTGGCATAAAATAACTATTGATGATCATCAAACCATGGTAGTTCCTGCAACCATGGCCTCCATGGAAACACTATCATCTCATAGATAACCTATCTCTAGTACAGGATACCTATTGGACCTATATGGTGCAGTGTAGTCATGGATCCATAGTAGTATACTATGAGATCATCCACATTAATGTTTGCTAAAGTGATAGTCAATCTGAGAAGAGTAATGTGCTCACATGTCTAGATGTGTACTAATGTAATGTCAACACCTATGCTCTACCCTTGCATGTAGACAGTCTGATGCATATCATGATATAGGAATGCAAGTATCATGGGGCCCCAAGCAAAGAAAGTCATGTCTAATATCATCCACAACTAGGAAAGTCCCCAAAAAATGTTGAACCCTCTACCCTATCAATCTAGAAAGATCACCTTGAAAATCAAAGCTCTAACAATCAAGGTCAAGTCTAGAGCTTGTTCTCTATATTCTTGTAAGTCAATCTATGCAATCTCTATCCAGAGGGTATCTACACCAAGTATGTCATAGAAGGTAATCACCCCAGGATCCACATCGTAGATCACCTGCTCATCATGAATTGACACTCATAGGATGTGCCTAACATCCTCTATGGTAACTGTAGCCTCTCTTGTAGGCAGGTGGAAAGAAGATGTCAGATTATGCCACCTCTCAATCAATGCTAACATCATCACAAGGTGTATCCTAATCTCAAGCATATATGTCACGAAACCCAACCCAATCACTCCAAGAAATATCCTAGATTGGTTAGTCAAATTATGAATGTGGGACAAAATGGTAGGTCACCATTCCCTCAAATGAATAAGATGAAAGATATCTTGCACAAGCATAGCACACTATATCAAAATTACCAAAAAAACTTATAAAATTCAAGTTTTGAACCCTAAACTACAAAAGTGCCTCTATTTTCAAAAGTGTGGTGTTATTGTCTGAGCGATGCTATGCCAAAAGGTCAAAAGTGGCACTATTTTCAAAAGATTGTTGATATATCAATAGCGACATTGAACATAAAAAGAGAAAGCTATGCTCCTTGCAAAAGCACGATGATATTTCAATAGCACTGCTAAACCCTAAAATAGACTGTGATGCCCTATGTAAAAGCATGTCAGCTTTTCAAAAGTGATGCTAAACATACCTAAGAAAAAGTGATGTTATTTGTAATAGAACTACTACTCCAACAAAAGCACTGCCAACTAGATCAAAAGTGATGTTGTATAACAATGCTTTTGTTTGACATCTTTGAACTCACATTAATGACCTAAAAAATTGAAAAATGGAAAAAGTTTCGATTTGCATACCGGTGGTCCTGCGTCTGATGCTTGTTGGTACTCTCATACCTTGTTTGCAAGGTCCTATGGGAGCTCACGATATGCCATTTTTCTAAGTTGTTAGAGAAAAAATAGTCGAATCTCATTAAGACTATGAGTACAAATGAATTGAAAATGACCCGTCCACCTCTATTTAAGACTAAAAATTAGGGTTTTTTTCCCTAAATTGAGGGGGAAATGGCATGTTGATCATGTTTTATCAAATTTTGAGCTATGGGGCTTATTTTGAGATGTTTTTCATGTTTTTGAGCTTGTTTTCACATCTCAAAGCCTATTTCTGCAACTAAACCTATGTTAAACCTTTGTCATGATCTTGACTTGAAAATTAAAATTTGTACCTAATCTCTCGAGGGGGTATGGTACCAACTTAATTCCTTCCATTGGGGCAATAGTGGGGCATCCAAAAAATCAATATTTTTAATTTTTTTTTATCTGAGCAATACTATAAATCTGAAAAGTTTCAGTCTTTGAACCAATGCAACAAGTACCTCACTTCAAAGAGGGGAAAAATGTAGACACTTAAAATTTTCTTGACTGATATTGCACACTTGAATGTAATTACTAACACCATTTCATTTTTAATCACCTCTTTTCGATCGTTTAATTGAATAATCTTCATTATTTAACTAGATTCATCAATTTCTCCTATTAATCAAATGATCACTATTATTTGACTAATTCATCCCCTTTCGCACTAATTTTCATCTAATTTAATTAGGTAATGCAAATTATTTGATTAAATTGCTTATGTCCTTTCATTTAATTAAATTATCTTAATTATTGAATTAAATATCATTTGACCCTCTTTCATTAAATAAATTAATTATTTAATGAGCATCCTCATTTCATTCAACTAGTACAATTAAAAAAATATTTAATTATATAATTTTATAATTTCCCTCACCCTCCCATATGCAAAGGAACATTCTCTTGGAATATTCCTCCATTTGAACTCCAAAAATGGAATATTCCTTTGGAAGAAAATTCCTAACAACCTCCCAATTTTTAGGAAGTGTACTTCTTTGAATCATTAAGAGCCATTAATTAATTCATTGATCCATGTCAACTTCCATTCTCATCCATAGATGAGAATCCTTGATCCATACCTTCACCTCTCATTACTTCTCATCCATTGATTGATCAATTCAATCCTAGCCATTGATTCACCATTTTCTCCTATAAATACTCCCCATTTCTATGAGAAAAGGATCCACTTCTATTTTAGAAAAGTTATGATGCACATTTGCATACCCAATTTCATCCATCTTGCATCCATTTTAGCTTTTCATCCATGTTTAGCTTAGTTTTCATCAATGTTAGCTTGTTTTCTTCAGTTGCATTCATTTAAATGTTTATTTTATCAAAGGGATAGGGAAAGGGCTGACATTCCATATCAATGCAGCACCAATCCCCCAATGGGATGAGGTTTGAGGCATTAAACTAGGTTTCTTTATGAATTTCTTAATAGATTTTGTTTACATGGCTTCTTCGTTCTACATTTTCAAGCATTTCATTGGGATTATAGCTTAACTAGTTAAATATTGCCTAGAATCCATCGGATTTGATGTATTTAGATTGTGTTATGATTATAGTCGCACTTTGACATTAAAAAAAATCAATAATGTGTAGAAATCTTGTATCTATAATTTACAATTTTATATTAATTTAAATAACACTAAAATCTTCATTATTGTTATATATTTTTTTTTAAATATTATTAATATTTTATTTTAATAAAATCTTTAAAATATTGATTAATTTTTTTTAAACAAATTTAATAATATTTTACATCAAAAATATGAAACTTACAAAATTACATAATCAAAATTACATATATATATATATAAAATAGGTTTCATTTGTTTTTTAACTTTTGAAGTTTGGTTTTACTTGTAACTTTCAATATAAAGTATAGTTTAATATTTTTATTTTTATTATTCTACTAATATTTTAGTTACACATTTTATTAATATTTCATTTTGATTAATTTAAAAAGTTTATTTTTTCATTCAATTATTTATTAACTTAATAAATTTATTATTTATTATTAGTTTTTAAAAATTATTATTTTTTATTAATATTTTAATTTCTATCTATTTACATTTAGTTTATTCTATTTTTGTTTTTAATTTAGATTTAAGTTTGAAATTTATTTTAATTATTTATGTTTTTTTATGAAATTATAAATAGTAATTAAAAATATTAGAATTAATTTAATTTATAATTATTTGTCTTATTAACATTATACTTGTAGAATAATTACATTTTGAATTTGAATTTGAATTTATATAATAAAATAAATTTCAAACTTAAAATATAAACTAAAAGTTAGCAAGAGACAGAGAGAAACATAGATAAAAATAGAGGGATACAAAGGGGAGGAAGATATAAAAATAGAGAAACAAAGATAGGTATAGAGAGAGATTCACATAGAGAGACGAAAGACAAAAAATAGGTAACGAATATATATATATATATTAATAGAGAGAGAGGTAAAGATCAATAGATCAAGAGGGAGAGGGGGATAGAAAGAGGGGGGATAAATAGGCATAAAAAAAGATTAAGAGAGAGAGGAAAAGTTTAAAAGATAGATAGGGGAAGATATAAGGGAAGGCACATATAGAGAGAAATAGGGAAGAGAAGAAGAAATATTGAGAGACAATGAGAGACACAATGATAGAGAGAGAGATAGAGATATAAAAATATCTCTCTCTTTCTCTTCCCATCTATCTCTATATCTCTCTCTCTCCACCTCTCTCAACATCTCTCTCTTTCTCTTTATATATATTTCCTTCTCTCTACCTCTCTCTATATAGTTTTAAATATCTATATCTTTCTATCCCTCCATCTCTCTCTTATTCTCTTACTCTCCTTTTGTCTCTCCCTCTTTCTATCTCTCTTTCTACCTCTCCCTCTTCTTTCTCTCTCCCCATGTTCATCTCCATATTCCTCTCTATATCTCCCCCATCTCTATCTCCTTACCTCTCCTTGTATCTCTCTCTTCCCCCTCTATCTTTCCTACTATATCCCACTTTATCTCTCCCTCTCTCTGCATCTCTTCCTATCACTCCCTTTTTCTATGTATTTCTACTCCTCCTTTATCCTCTATCTATTTATCTATATATCTCTAGATCACTCACACGCACAACCACATCCTATTTCTTCCTATGCATCTTTATCTCTATATATCTCTCATTCACACACACATATACTCCATGTTTCTCCCTCCCTATCCCTATCTCTATTTATCTCTCCCTCTCCCTCTCTCTATTACTTTTCTCTATCACCTCCTTAATCTCTCACTCTTACCCCCTCTATCTCTATAATACCATCTCACTCTCTCTATCTATACCTCATTATATCTATATCTCTCTCTTATTCACTCCATCTCTCTCTCAATCTCTCCTACTCTATTTATATATTCTTTCTCTACCTCTCTCTCTATATCTCTTCCTATATCTTTTTATTTTTATCTCTCCATATCCCCTTCTCTCATTATATCCTTTTTATCTCAATTTCTCCCTCTACCTATTCCTCCTTCCATCTCTCCCTCTCCTTTCTATCCATCTACCTCTCCTTTCTATCCCTATTTCTTCCTCTCTCCCTATCACTCCCTCTTTCTATATCTCTCTACTTCTCTCTCCTCTCTTTATCTCTCTCCCTCCCTATATATCTATTTATATATCTATCTCCCTCTCTATCTATCTCTCTCACTCATATACATATGTGAACACTCCCTAATTCTCCTCCCTATCTCTATCTCTATCTCTATCTCTATCTCTATCTCTCTATATTTCTTCTCTCTCTATACCTCTCTTTATTAATTATCTATATAAACCTTTCTCTCTCTCTCTTTCACTCATTCTCTATCTATATATATCATTATCTCTACCCATATCTCTTATTCACCCTCCATCTCTGGCTCTATATCTCTCTCTTTGTTTCTCTATATCTCTATCTCCTTGTCGCTCCTCTTTATCATTTTCTATCAATATCTCTCTCCCTCTATCTCCCCATCTCTCTCTATCTCTCTATATCTCCCTCTATCTATATTACTCCCTTTCTACCTCTCTATCTATTGAGGGTATGTGCAGGATCATGATAGACCAAAAAGTGGCAATATGATGGGTATGTGGCCGACGACTATTTTTTACCCAAAATTGATAAAACAAAAAGGTTTTTTAAAGGAGATTCTTAGCTTTCCACCAATATAAATTATGCTTTACTTTGAATTTAATAAGTAATTATTATTCATTTTCTATTCAAATTATGACTAAAGTCCTGATTGCTAGGCTGATTGAAAAACATCTATAGCTTTCAAACAGTATCGCATTTTTTTAATCCAAAACATGCATCACATTCTATGATTCACATACTATAGGATTAAAAAAATAAAAAATAAATTTCATGAAGTTTTGACAATTGCTTAGGTCAGGACATTATGAGTTTTTATATTTTTAAAAGTTGTAATAAAATTCATAATTAATTATTTACTTGGAAAAAAATTTAAAAAAATTATGCATCACATTGGGGCACGAGTCCTCTACTTATATCTAAAATCTTATAAAAATATATTATCATTTTATTGTGGTTAGGGTGGTCAGAAAGACACCTACTTCTTATTTTCCCTGAAATTTAAGTACCACTACATTGAAATTTCAAATTTTCACCAAATAGCCTTTTTAAAACATACCTAGTAGTTTAGAAACTAAATTCAATTTGCTACAGATTCTATTCTTACACATTTTTGAAATAATAGAGATAACTTATTCAAATTTTTACGTCAAGTTGCCTAACTCTAATTTTTCTAAATTTTTTGCCACTTAAGGGCCTACTTTTTCCATGATGATCTTGCACATACCCTTGAGCTATATATCTATCTCATTCAATCCATCTCTCCCTCCATATCTCCTACTTATCTATATCTCTCTATATCTACTACTCCTCTCCCTCTCTCTATCCATATTTTCCTCTACCTCTATCTCCCTATCTCTCTCTTTCCCTCTCGACTCTCTCTCCCTATCTCCCTATGTCTTTCTCCCTCTTTGACTATCTCTCTTCCTCTCCCCCCTATTTTGTCTCTCCCTCCTATCCCTATCTCTTTTTGCCTTTATATCCTCCTCTCTCCATTTCTCTTCCAATATCTCTCTATCTCTCCCTCTTTCTCTCTTCCTCTAACTTCTTACCCTACTTATCTCTCCCTCTCTTCATCTTTATTTCTCTCTCTTCTCTATGTTTTTATGTATCTCTCCCTCTTCCATATATATATTTATCTCTATCTATCTATATCTCTATCTCACCATCTATATCTCTATTTATCTCTCCCTCTCCCTCTTCCTCAATATCTCTCTATTTCTTCCTCTCTATCTATCCTTAGATATATATCCCCATCTCTGTCTCCCCATCTATGTTTCCCTATCTCTCTATCTTTATATCTCCCTCTACTTCTCTCTATCTCTCTATCTATTTGTATCTAAATTCCTCTCTCACTCTGTCTTCCTCTCTTCCCCTCTATGTCTAGACATGTCTCCTTCTCCCCCCCTCTCTCTCTCAATTCCTATATCTCTATATCTACATCTCTTTGCCTCTCTATCTCTTCATATTTTTTCTTCCATCTCTCCCTCTTTCTCTATTTTTATCCCTCCATCTCTCTCTACCCCTTTACCTCTTCCTCTCTCTACCTCTCTCTTTATATCACTTCCTAACTCTATATTTATCTTTCTATCTCTACCTTTCTCATTTTATCCCTCTCTCTATATTTATCTCTTCCATCTCTATTTATCCCTCTCTCCTCCCCCTCTTTATCTCTCCCTACCCTTCTCTCCATATCCCTCTCCTTCTCTAGCTCTAATTCCTTACCCCTCTATCTTTATTTCTCTTCCCCCTCTATCTCTTCCTCCCTCTCCCTCTCTCCATATTACAAGCATAACATGAGACTATTGGTAATGGAGCTTTATTATCTTCCTGATTCAAAGGTATTTTTCAATCATCGTATTGAGCTCATGTATGCAACAAAAGACCAATTTTTCCCCTATACCTTCCATACCAATTTGGAATACCCATTGCACAGCAAGGTGTTATTTCTAGTGATTTAAATAGTGACATTCAACACAATTGTTCTTGTGTGGTATCAAATTTATTGGAATCTCATGCGGCTTTATTGGGTGGAGATAGTTAATTAGAGCAAGAGATTCACAAACACTCTCCTTTTCCTCTTTAATGTTGACCCTTTTGGTGAGGTTGTAGATCATTTCCCTAGAAAAAGAGGCTAAAGAAATGGTGACACTTGAAGAACAACTTTAAGCCACCTTTGGTTGGTATTTTTTATATTTTTGGTGATTATGGACCCATGTTTCTAGTTGTAAGTTCCATTTTTTATCCTCCAACTACTAGCCATGTTCTTGCAACCCCAAGCTCATGTGTATCTATAAATATTTTGTAAATATGATCCTTTTTTTCTTTTCTTTGTAGTGGCACTACCAAGCCACCTTTTATTGTTTTCTTCTCTATCTCCTCTACTACCTAGTATCACCGTTTTTCATATATAATATAAATTTATTATAGATGGCTAGAAAATATTTATTAAAAATAAATAAATATGCATATAATGAATGCAAGTAAATAATTTAACTATAAATACATTCTTAACTCTAAGTTAGGCAAAAAATTTATAATAAATCAAGTTAGAAAATTAGATTAGAAATTCATTAAATGTAAGTGATACCTATAGTAGGAAAATATAATATGTTGTCACATGTTGAATACAAAAGTAGTCACAATTATACCAACTAGTTGTAGGATCTACCTAAAATGAAAATGATGAAAGGTATACTAAACATGGGAGTATTAAGCCAAACAAAATATTTATCTATAAAAAAAGGAGTTAACTTATTTTATCATAACATGTTTGATAGTTAAGGAGATGGTTTAAGGAGAAATTCAACCAATCAATTATAAATTTACTTAAGATTAAATAAGTTACTTAACCTAATCCCAAAGTTATTAAAGTAAATTAAATTTACCTAATTTTTGGAACATATTTATGGGATGACTTATGGGGAACTAAGAGGATGGATTAAGGGGTAATCTAGTCAAATACTAATTTTATCAGGGTGTGATAAAAAATCAATTAACTATAAATCTACTTAATCCTAAACTTCCTAGACGAAATTCTAAAGTTTTTAAACTAAATCTCAATGACCTAATCTATGAAACAAAGCTAGGTGATGGATTAAGGTGAGTTAAGATGATGCATCAAGAGGACATGAAATCACTTTAAAAATAAGGGCATGATAGAAAATCAATTAATTATTAATCTAGACTTAATCCTAAAATTACTAAACCATGTACAAAAGTTGTTAAACTAAAACATACTTACCAAATTTATAAAATATAGCTAAGGGATGGCCTAACGAGACAAGTAATCACTTAATATTTTATTAGGGAATGGTATTAAATTAATTAACTATAAATTAAATATTAATTAAATATATAGAACTATATACGTTGGTACAAAAATAAAGATTAAAAGTTCAATATTTTCTACATACCTAAAACTTATTTGAAATATTTACTTCATCATATCATTTTGCATCCTCTCTTATTTGTAATAATTATATTTGTCTCATATTCTTCCATATAAATTATTCATAGCTCCTTTGTAATAAGTATTTCTTGATATATCAATTTACTTGTATATTTGTTGCCACAACGAAATGCGAGTATTGTATAATTTTCTTGTCTTTCATAATCTTCTTATTTAGGTAAACCATTATTTTCATTAGATATTTCATATCCAAGTGCCAAAACCAATCACAAAAGCTATTGGATACTCATATTTATCATCATCTACTTGATGATGTAACAAATTATTTTTTATATCAAAAAGTAAAGATAACTAATACTGTCACACCCCAAATTTTGATTTGCAATTACTTTTAACTTTTATGTGTTAAAAATGTGTTTTTAAAATGAATGGATAATTTTATGTTAGTTGATATTTAGATGATATTTTAATCTAATGAGTTTTTTTCAACTATAATGATTATGATATCATGTCTAATAACAAACTAACCATTTTTATAGTATTCTAAGTTTAATGCAAGAGCATATTTTAACCTCCAAGATGGAGAGGAAGAGTACCATAAGAGAGAAGAGTATAGACATTGGTAAACAAATAGGAAAATGTAATTGTTGAGTTGATCAGACATAAATATAGGTTTTGTATCAAAGTCTAAGTAAGTTTTCAAGTTCTACCCTATGTAGAAAAAGAGTTAATATGTGTGTGGTTTGGTGATATGGTTAGTTTGTAATCATATTCAATCCTTGATTTAGTCTTTTGCAATAGTCAAGAGGAGATATTATTGTGTCTAGTCATCTTTATGATTTACCTATTATGGAAAAGGTTTATTTGATTATTATTTAATTGAATTTAAAATATATATAAATATATACATATATATATATATAATATAATATATTGTTACTATTAATGCCAATGGCATACATTAAGGGAGGTCATGATTGTTGAAAGGCATTTAACTGGCCTTAAGTGCAAACCAATGGAAATGATAAAATTTAATAATATTGATTCCCTTAAACCCTCTTGTGGAGGATTATTACCACTATCAATGGCTATATACTTGTCATAAAAAGAGTTTATAATGCTCTTCATTGATGGTATAGTGGAAGAGGCAAGGGAATAACTATAGTCATGTACCTTTAAGGGGAATATTTACTATTATTAGAGGGGGTTTTTAATGAGAAGGGGGTCACACGTTTTTAAAGAAAAGGATTATTATCTGTTAGTTTGGGGAGAGAACACCATTCATTGGTTTTGGAGAGAGGAGAGTTTCCATACTATAGAGAAGAATATATGATATAGTGAGGTAATACTTTATTATTATGGTGAAAAGGGTGTAATAGTATTTTGTAGTTGAGTGCATACTAAAGTGAGGATAAGAGGAAGTGAAAGGAATGATTCATATTGTTGAGCAAGTCATGGATATCTAGAAAGCTCGAAAGGAGTTTTGAATTCGTGCTTTGAGAATTTGAGAGTGCAAAATAATAGAAATATTATAGGCATGTTTTCAAATTCTATTTTCTTTCTTTTACTCCTGGTAACATAAATATAAAGTTTTAGATTTGGAAATATATTAAGAATTTATATATTTAATATATGTGAAATAATAGTGAAAGAATAGTTTGAATATATAGACTAGTGAATCAAATCTTTTAAATTCTCTATTTTATTGTATGTAAGATTGTAGAGAGAGTATTCTTAAAAATAAGAGTTTATTATTACTTGTTGGCATAAGCTTAATAGAAATATTTATTTCACTCATGAAAATAAATAGCACATCAATATGTATATATATATATATATATATATATATATTTGGGGAAAAAACGTGCAAGGTAAAGTGAGGAAAATTTAAACATCAAGTCAGATCAGGCTCCACATATCAACATAGGGTTGTGGTTCAAGCCTCTATTCTCTAACCCCTATTAGAAATACATATTATGCTCCCACATCCTTGAATATCAGTACCATATCACCTATAGGAAGTTCAAATATATTGGTGCCTAAGGCCCATCACTCAATGGACACAATAAGAATTTATGTGTCATAGTATAATTTTGGTAGCAATACCATATATCTAGGAAGGCCTACCACCACCAGGAGTTCCTAATCTACATCATCCTTCAAGATGTAAAATATATGTAGACTAACTAGCTATAGGTTTTTGAGATTCTTGTGAATGTATAACTTCATGTACATATTTAGATAAGGAAAGAAACAAAATTAGATAATATTCAATGCTAAAATTTAAACCAAATGATAAAGACCATGTAAGATAAAAATTTAATGTACTAGTTAGGGATAAGTTTGTTGATTAGGAAATACCTATAAGACAAGTTTATAACCTAGGGACTTGGTGCAATGATAGATGAAGGGTTCATAAAGGACTACCCAATCATCCAGCTTAGAGTTCAACACAACATAAATAACACAAGAAATGCTTAGAAAACATGAATTTTCATTGATTGAATAACTTGCAATATTGCATGCATCATATTCCTTATATGTAGAATGATTATGGATCACAAAGCCTACCACAAGGTCATTACAAATATTACAATTGGTGCACCACGATGCCTTATTGTATTCCACAACCTAGAAGGTTGGATTGAACTTGTCTATCCTAACTTGATTCATGATTGAATAACTGAACTAACTACCTTCTAATGAATTATAAATTATCTTCAATACAAATCTCTAGCTATAATTATGATTTGTGTCAGCCTCAAGGGTTTATAAACCTAATGCAGGATCAAATGTGTAGGTCAACCAAGAACATGAATAGATAACCCTTCAGGGAATGAAATGAATTGTGGATCTCCAATAAATTTACCTTGGACCTAAAATGCCTTGAATGATGTCCCATTAAGCTCTGCATGCTCCAAAAAAAATTCACACAACTAAACTGAGCCAAAAATTCCTTGAATGCTCTATCTGAGAATTGATAGTAAAATTCTAAGAGCAATAACTTTCTGCAAATGAATACAAAACACCTAAAATTTGGATATGTTGTAGATAACCTCATTTAGAACCAATGTACTACTCCACAAGATAAGAAATGATGATATGATAAAAATGGAAGAAATTGATGAGAAAACTACAAACTGAACTGCAAGAAAATAAATGTTTTTGGTTGATACATGATTACTTTATAACCAAGGATGCTCCTGCATTAGACACCTAGGGTGTCACGACCCCTCTTTGCTATGTCAGTTAATTATGATGCTGATTTAATTATTTATATAAATGAGATGCTTGTTTAAACAAGAGATTTACTCATATGTTTATTTCACATGTTATTTAGGCATGTGCATACTCACAAGTAAATGCTCATAAATTGAAAGGACTCCCCATGTCACCTAAATCTCTACCAATAGATTGAGTCATTGATTATTAGTTGGAAAATCTGACAAAACTGTCGACCAAGAAACAATGCACCATCCACGAGCCACCTAACGCTGAATTCACTTACTCCAGATCATTCACATGGGTTGTGATTCAACTACCACAATAAATTGTAGAGCTAACCACATTCTACAGTTTACAAAAAATTTAATGCATTATATCTATAAAATGAGTGGATGGGATTCTCTTTTAGAACACTCCAATTTATGATTCTATGAGAGACTCCAAAGGGGTGTTCAATTTCAGACTTCAGGAAGGAGGAGAGTCAACTTGGGCACATTGTTCACTTTAGATCACTTATGGGAACCAGTACACATAAGTAGGTATCTTACCATACACTTTGATATGCAACATATTTGATCCCTCTTGTCTCCTTGTCACAAACATATACATACATATAGATAGAGCAAGTTAGACTAAGCAATTAATTTTGAATGGGAGACTTTGTGAAGCTATGCAGGACATATCAGAGAAAATATGTAGATTTTATTAAGCCTTTTTATGAATCGGCTAGAATAAGCAATAGAACGTGGTTTTCGTAAGAGAAATGTTGCATCTATAGTCTTGATTTGGCTAGCAAATTTGTAGTTTTTGATTTAGAAAATAGTTTCAGGCAACCACATGATCAAGAAAGATCATTTAGTGCAAAATTTTGAGAGTTAGAATCTCTAATTTGTTAGCTATGTTATACTAATGTGTATATAGTACCAACACTATAGATGTAATATTCTAATCAAGATGTTACCATTCACTAGACTCAATCTTATTTAGAAGATTTTAATTGTTGTGATACCATTTTGTGAACAAAGGATATTGACTATACACTTAATCTTCTTATTTGTTTAAAATCACAATTTCAATGATAATGGATCGGCCTTGGTTGGATTACCATTTAAATTACTTTTCAAAAGATCATTCACCTTGATGCACCTTATAATGAGAATCTTGTTTAGGCATCCAATTTTATTCCTGTTAATTAGGAATGTTTATAGCACCATTCTCTAGTTCATCCATTTCCACGCTTGTTTAATATAAAATATGTTCATTACTTCTATAAGTAAAATTTGGGCATTTTGTGCAAAAGGCTAACTATAAAATCCATGAAAATTGTAATAGAATCCACTCTTAATAAATAGATAGCATTCCTAGCTTGTTTCATATATATATATATATATATATATTTATCAACTATGCATACTTTCTGTTTTGAATATTTGGTGTAAGGCACGCCTTTATGGCTCCAATTGTCTCTATTGCCTCAATTATTTTCTTTAGGAGATATATATATGTATTTGGATACAATCTCTTTTTTATTTTTATTTAATTCCATTTTATAAATGAAGGTAAAATCTAAATATTTTGGGTTAAGTTGTATTCAATGTCTATGTACCGAAAGGTAAGGCCATGTAAATTAGGTTACTCCAATATGTTAGATGAATGAACGGACCTTCTTACTATTCTTATTGATATTTGAATTGGTGCATATTAATGGGCATTGATCTAAGATATTAATTACCACCCTTAACTTTTATTTCATAATAATTGAATGTTGATTTGGTATTTATATATATACATATTTCCTTATATGATCTAATCAATTTAGGAAGTCTTACCAAACACTTGGCATTTGTAAATTATTTCTAGTATGGTTAGAAATTTGCAATATAATCAATTTAAAGATATTGCTAGCCCAAAACCACATAATAACATTGATAAAATTCTCTTGATATATTGAAGCATTCAAGTTCTCTTTTATTCTAGTTTGGTCTAGGCCCTTCAATTTATTATAGAGAAAATGAAACCCCTTCTTACCCAAAGGTAGTTCTTATATAAGAAATAGACAACATAAGAACTCCATAATCCCTAGTTAGTGTCAAATAGTTACTTTATTACATTCCATAATATAGTCATTGGAATTTTCATACCCTAATGCTCCATAAACCATCTTGAAGATAGAAATATGAGTTGAATAATAGGACTCTAATCCTTGCAATAATTCTTGAAGACATTTAACTCTAGGTAAAATTGATTTCTTGTGTGCATCTATAAGGGAAGTAGGGAATGATATATGTTATGGAATTTTTCAAAATAATAAGTACTCACTTAATTACGTTGCATGGGGATGTTTTTTTATATAATAAATGGTTGAATAACCCTTCTAATGAATATGAAATTTAAATTGCTAAGATTAGAACTTAATGTACATTATTGATCAATGCTCGTTGATTTATTTAATTGTCATGTTTTTTTTTTTTTTTTAATTCTAATGAATATTGTTAAAATTACCATGCATTATGTGTTTATTTTCTTATTAAGATTTAGTATGTTAGATATAGATTTGAAACTAATCAAAAGAAGGGAAAAAAAAACCAATAGTGTTCAGTATTAACAGTGCCTCTGGCTCACATTTACGGGTAAAGCCGTCGTGCTTGAGCTACTGCATCTATAGCCTAACACAGCTGCAATAATGATGTTTGTGGCATCATCCCTATAAAACACTAGAGAGAAATAAGGAACATGGGTTGATTAAAATCTAAAGGGAGGGAAATCCTCTTCGGATTGATAATCTAAAAAAAGGATAAAAAAAAAAGAAAATGAATAAAAACCGCTAGTGACAACCTAGAAAACCAAACTTAGGAATTTTTTTATCATGCAAATGTAATATGATTATGTGGAAGATTTGTTATGAAATAATTCAAAAGGGTCAAGGATGATGAATATTAATAGGAAATAGGTTAGATGAATGTTGTTAGGTAAACAAACAATGGTCAAATCAACCATTTGTTATTCTTGCTTCCCTTTGTGGGTAGCAACCGCAGAGGAACTGTCTGGGGGAAATAAAAACCCTAGAAAGGGTTGCATACCCACTTTATAATAGTTCACATAAACATAGCCTAGAAAATAGAACTACATATTTTACGCCTTGATCCTGTTTGGAAGTAGGGTATGTAGGTAGTCTGGGAAACAAAGGATGTTCCCAGTACTCAGGCATTCAGGAATGGGGTTTAGGGTTAGAGAGATCACATAACTAGTTATAAGAGATAATCAACCAAAATATATGCAACTATACTCAGAAGAATCCCGCATGGATTACTTGATTCCCTGAGGCCCTTAGGCCAAATTTTGAGGCGAGTTTTCAAGTTTAGAATTACAATTTACATACCCCTGAGGACAACGACCTTGGTACACTTTTAGTAGAAAGTGTGGTCATCAGGGAAGCAACTCAAGATCCAAATGATCCCGGTGAGTCCAAGACTCTAGCTAGAGCACATACCTATCATATGATATATGTCTGGATCATTTAGGCAGATGCCTATTCTAATTATATGAATAGATGTATTCCTATTCCATATGAATAGAGGAAGTGAATTCTTGTTCTGTATGAACAGATTATATACCTATCCTGTATGGATAGAAGTTCTCGAGTATACTTGTGAATGAATACTTGAACACAAGAAAAAAAATATAGTGGTGTTTTCAGTTAGAATTAATTGCGTCTTTACATGTGGTAGTAGAGTGAGATTCAAAAACTAGGCATTGAGCTTACTACAATTCGTGCAATCGAAATATGTATTTTAAAAGTTAGAAACATCCTTTCTCAAAACTTAGAATAATACTAACATGAGAATAATTAAACAAGAATTCTAAATGCCGAGGGGAAGAGCAACTCGAGCTAGTGTCGGCCGAAGGCCAAAGGGGAACAAAGATGATGAACCACTAGCTCAGGGAAGGAATAAGGATGGGATTGAATCAATAATAGAACTTTTAACTGAACAGAGAGATAAAATCAACTCTTTGGAGCAAACGGTATAAGAACTTCGAACAAGACAAGATAATATTGAAAATATAGTTGAACTTGAAATTGAAAACCCTCCTGAAGGAGATAATCGAGAGCATAACATAATGGATTTTATTGCACCTAGGAGAGAAAATCCTATTCTAGAATTGACTAAGGACTTGAAGAAAATCACCCCTCCAAAATTTAATGGGAAACAACTAGGAGAAGGCGTAGAAAACGGGCTAATGAAATGGAAAAATGGCTTATTTTGAACTAGTCGACCAAGAAACAATGCACCATCCATGAGCCACCTAATGCTGACTTCACTTACTCCATATCATTCACATGGGCTATGATTCAACTACCACAATAAATTGCTGAGCTAACCACATTCTACAGTTTTCAAAAAATTTAATGCATTATATCTATAAAATGAGTGGATGGGTTTCTCTTTTAGAACACTCCAATTTACGATTCCATGAGAGACTCCAGAGGGGTGTTCAATTTCATACTTTAGGAAGGAGGAGAGTCAACCTGGGTGCATTTTTCACTTTAGATCACTTATGGGAATTAGCATACATAAGTAGGTATCTTACCCATACACTTTGATATGCAACATATTTGATCCCTCTTGTCTCCTTGTCACAAACATATACATACATATAGATAGAGCAAGTTAGACTAAGCAATTAATTTTGAATGAGACCCTTTGTGAAGCTATGCAGGACATATTAGAGAAAATATGTAGATTTTATTAAGCCTTTTTATGAATCGGCTAGAATAAGCAATAGAACATGGTTTTTGCAAGAGAAATGTTGCATCTATAGTCTTGATTTGGCTAGAAAATCTGTAGTTTTTGATTTAGAAAATAGTTTCAGGCAACCACATGATCAAGAAATATCATTTGGTGCAAAATTTTGAGAGTTAGAATCTCTAATTTGTTAGCTATGTTATACTAATGCGTATATAGTACCAACACTATAGAAGTAATATTCTAATCAAGATGTTACCATTCACTAGACTTAATCTTATTTAGAAGATTTTAATTGTTGTGATACCATTTTGTGAACAAAGGATATTGACTATACACTTAATCTTCTTATTTGTTTAAAATCACAATTTCAATGATAATGGATCGGCCTTGGTTGGATTACCATTTAAATTACTTTTCAAAAGATCATTCACCTTGATCCACCTTATAATGAGAATCTTGTTTAGGCATCCAATTTTATTCCTGTTAATTAGGAATGTTTATAGCACCATTCTCTAGTTCATCCATTTCCATGCTTGTTTAATATAAAATATGTTCATTACTTCTATAAGTAGAATTTGAGCATTTTGTGCAAAAGGCTAACTATAAAATCCATGAAAATTGTAATAGAATCCACTCTTAATAAATAGATAGCATTCCTAGCTTGTTTCAAATATATATATATATATATATCAGACATGCATACTTTCTCTTTTGAAAATTTGGTGTAAAACATGCCTTTATGGTTCCAATTGTCTCTATTGCCTCAATTA
>VDFB02253669.1:0-19729 GCA_007258455.2 Sequoia sempervirens | reverse complement strand
AGAAATATGTTCACTTATTAGATGTTTTGTGAATTTTTTTTGAGACAAGTCATCTTGGACACTTAGATTGGATAGAGCATTTGGATTTTGTATCAATTCTTGTTCCTAGAGTCAAACCTGGTTGTCCACCTTAAAGATATAGTTGGGTGCATTGATTATTGGTGTAAGGATGGGTATTGCTCTCTTGCCTTTAAATAGAAGTCTCGAGATAAAGTTTAAACATAATCTTTTAGTTGATCGTCATCTTGTGCATGCTCATTGTGTCTAAGTTTAATGTCTGCACCTAGAGGCATGTATTTCTTATTGAGAGATCTTGAGAAACATGAAGTGAGACCTATGAATCTCATTTGTACTTGGATTGGTTTCATAGGAATGCAATAACAATTGCTCATTACTAGTGAAGAAGGCTACATATCACATGGTTTCCTCCTTGATTGAGAGTGTTCATCCTTGATGCAGGAGCATCATAAGGGAGTAGGCACTAGAATATAAATCAAGAACAAGTAGTTGTGACTATTATAAGGGCACTAAACAATAAATTGTGGGCACTCATTTTGTAATGGTTTGTAACGGGTCATAAACACATAACACAAAATAGATTACAATTTTGGATTTTATAACTCAAAAAATAGAAATATTTTAATTCACAATTCTTAAGTATTCCAAGTAAGGATATTAAAAAATAAATAAACTATGTAGAATTAACATTGTATGAAAAAATTTACCATCTATTACTGAACTCTAAATATATCAATAGTAACCTTATATAAATTTATAATAGAATAATAAGGAATTTTTTTTATTTTTACACACAAATTTCTTTTCATACATTAATACAATATTTTGGATAGAATATACAACATATATAATCCAATATTCATATCTAAAGAGTACTATACAATCCAATTTTGAATGAGTGCAAGAAATATGATTCTATCAAGTTACAAGGAGGGAGAGCATCACCTGAGTGCTTTACCTCCCACCATAGACTAGTGGTCACTCTCACCACGCCTTCCAACTAGAAGTGGCCCTACCCTTTTACAAGGGTGACAAATTATGGTCACTACTATCACACCATGCCAATTTGAGAACTAAGTGTATGAGTAGTATACTATTACATATAGTTGTCATGTATACCCTAGATACCCTCTAGCTACATGACATTTTACTAATATGAAAATTAGTAGATACTCGTGAATTGACAATGCATTACTTTGGCCAAAGTTTTTAATATAATCACATTCCAAAAATGGATGTGTCATATGTTCATATACTACTATGGTCTCTTTCTTGATTCAAAACACAACATTCATAAAACATTACCAACATAAATGCAATTGGAATGTATTTCAAATTGTCTCAATAAGTCTCATTTTCTAGTTTATTTTAACCAAGTTTTCAGTTCAATTCAATAAATAATATATTTTTACTATTTTAGGTGCATATAGTATTTCATAAGAAGTAATCTATTCTAAGTGGACATCCCTACATCAATTTATTCATTGAACATGCTTTGATTAAAGGGGGAAAATAGGTTTTGAAGGAACCCAAAACCCTTTACAACAAAATATTGTTGAAACTAAAGATGACACAAACTAGCAGCAGCCAACCAACTACAAAACACCAAGCAAGTAAAACAAAAGCATAGCACCAATAGAGAAGGCCTATTTCATGTTTTGTAGGGTGCTCACCACCTCCATTTCTTGATTTTAGTGTAGGTTGACCATGGACAATAGTTCATTTTTCTCTTCCTCAAAGGTCTTTTTCTTACTACCCCAGGTCTAAGCATTTTGACCCTTCTCTTCTTCTATCACAACGTTTTTCCCTTTTTCTTTAGTTGAAGCTCTTTTAGATTGCTACCACCCTAGCGCCCAACATACATCTACTCCTCCCTCAGCTCTTTAAGCTTCTCCATGAGAAATTTAAGGGTGTTTGCACTATTCTTAATTGAATAGTGACTAATTCTTAACAGGTTCTGAATATTGGCATCTAATTCTTGAACCTTCTTCTCCACACCCTGAAGGCATTCTTCAAAGTCCCTCTTGAGGTTGAAGACACAATTTTTGAATTCTAGAAGCCTTTCTTTTAACTTATTTATCTCAAACGGTGAATACCCCTTGATTTCATTTGCAAATTTTTCTTTCAAGCCTTTGATTTTAACATTAACTTTATTGAGTTCATTCATGACCCATTTTGCGAGCTTGAAATTGCAGGTAGCTACATCCCTTGCCATTCCTGAAACATCAAGCATATCCACACTTTCTTCATGAAGATAGGAGAAATCTTTAAAAAGGGGATGGATGTTACCTATACCATATGTGACCTTACACAACTTATTCCCCACTTACTTTGCAGCTACCTTTGAACCTTCTCTCTACCTTTGTACTCAAACCAGTCTTGATACCTTTCACCTATTGGATGGGATTTTTCTGCACATTATGGTCCTCCTCTTCATCCCTATCTTTTCCTTTTCTCGTATCATACCCGATACCTTTCGCCTTCTGAATCTACATATTTTTGTCCTACTTATCATCCCCTATTTGAGAGTTGTCAATCTAGGAGCAAGCTTTTTTAGTTTTCTTTTTGGGTGGTGTCTTCTTCATGCTCCCCTTCCTCCTCTTATGCTAACCCAACTCTGAGAGAGAGGAAGAGAGGACCTCCACTGACTCATCCCCATCTTTGGACTCCATCTTCCAATCCTAATCTTCTCCATCATTAGTATTATCCAAATTTGAAGACGAATAATCCACCACTTTAGGGTTTTTCTTATTGGCAGAGTTTGTTCCTTTGAGAGACTTTGTTGAAGAATTTTTCATGAAATGCGCCATGATAAGTAAGGTAAGGTCCTTGTGTAATACAGGAGCCCTAGGGTTTTTCTAATGAGCTTTCACTAAGGATTCCATAGAGGCTAACACATAGAAGGGAAAAGAAAATAGGAGCTTATGCTTAGAGTGACTAGGAAAATTAAAGTGCACCTAGAATAGCTGTGAACAACCAATCCAAGGTTATATATCGCATTATCACTTCAACAACTTCGACCCATATGGGTTTGATAGATAATCTATCATAACCCCATGATGAGAGCTTAACCAATTTTTCCTTTTCATCACCTTTAAAAAACTGATTCAAGGCATCCTCATTCCCTTTCCTATCCTTGAGAATTTCCGCCCATGTGGTTGCAATCCAAAAATGTGGGCAATAAACTCCTCTATGATTGAAAATTTCGTACCATTCACTGTGAGAGTTGATATATATTTGTTCACTCAAAAATAAATGACAATTATCTTAGAATAAATGATCAACAATTATTTATGTTACAACCTCCATGATTCATAGATATAACTCATGGCATAATCAAATAATCCCCTTGAGCAATCAATTTCACAATCTTCTAGAGAATAATGGCATTCACAACTTTAAATAGTTTTAACCCATAAATTTACTCATCAAATGAAATATGCAACAATGAGATGTGAATATTTAATCACATAGAAGATATTTATCATATTTAGTCACATAATGTAATCAAATACAACATATAGGTTGTTTTATACTATAAATATGAGTATTTGTATCGTCAAATAATCATCTATACATAAGTTATTTATGCCACTTATATCATCATAGTTTAGTATTACAACACTTATTTGATATTTTTGCACAATTATTAATCTTAGCTATAATGTACATAGAAAATCACAACATAAGTTAAACCTAGTATTATATGGATAATATTTGGCAAAGACATCCTAGTTTCACAACTATCTTTAATACTACAAAATTTCAAAAATATTTCCAAACATATAACCATTTTCAATGATGTTGTATTCAAGAACTGAAGTTCACTTGAAGCTATAAACCACACACATAATCTTGTTTATAAGAGAATATATTTGCATATACATTTTTTTGACTATTTTAATAATCAAAACTAACTAAAATATGCTTACAACTCTTCATAGGTCATAATGAACTTTAGTTAATTATAAAAAAGTAACCTATTATTTTCACAAGCTTGAGTTCATTCAAGTCAATAATTACCTTCAAACCATTACACAATCTTTGCTAATTATGACTACTATTTGTGCAGTCAAGCTTATTTAAGGAAAACATTTCAATATAATAATTCTAAACTATAAATAGGTTGTATGACCTTTTAATCCCATATATAGCCACCCATTCTATCCTTGATTTCTATACTCAATCACCTATCATACATAAAACAATATTAATGTTGAAAACCCCAAATCTACACAAGTCAAAATGACCTTGAAAAATCACAATGTGATACCATACCTAGAGTCGTTATAAGAACACTTTTGAAACAACTTTTTGAACTTAATAAATCCTAGTTGAGATGGCCCTTTTTCTAAACAACGCAATCAAAATTGGCCACCCTTTAAACCAATAATTACTAAATATGAATGCCATATATAGTCAAATAAATACCTTGCACTCATATATATAACCAATTCCTATAGTTTGCATTGAATAGCTAATAGTGGCTCTATTGATAATTATTTTATATAGCTTTAAACAATAAATTATATCGAATTCTACCCACAACCTTTATGCCCTACTGAGAATAGTGTGAGTAGTAATAGAGACAACATGAAACTTATATTTTTAGCTACTAGCATGAATATACCAAAACCAATAGGAAGTTTTTAGTGTTCAAACAAAATAAAATTGACTATAAAGCCACTCTACCTAGTAAAATTATAATTGACCAATAACAAATGCATCAAACTTATTTGCATTTACTAGAAATACTCCCACTTGTGAGTCATACACTTCCACACCACATGTTAATTCTTCTCTTCCTTTTTCTTTTCATGACTTCGTTTCCTATTCACTATCAACAATTCTAAATCCCCCCCTTAAGTTGATCATTGTCGCTAATATCTACCACTTATATGCAATAGGCTTAGATTGGACAATAATTGTAGACACCTAAAAATGACCTAGGCCTGCAAGCTTCATTTTTACCACCTTCGTCCTAGCATAATTAAGTTATCTAATTATGTCCTTGGTCCACATTCGACTATTGATTAAATAATTCATAATTATTTAATTAATTCATGTCATTTATTCTTTATGATTATTAAATAAATAAATTTTATTTATTTATTAAATACGTCACTAATTATCTAAGTCTTCCTTTGATTAAATAAATTTCATAATTTATTTAATTTCCCTTTGTCATCTATGTCTTCCTTTAATTAAATAAATTTCATAATTTATTTAATTTCCCTTCATTTATGTCTTCTTGAAGTTAATTAAATAAATCTTATTTTATTTGATTAAGTCATAATTAAGTCCACACCTCTTCTAAAAATTAAATAAATTCTCATTTATTTAATTGTCCACTCATATAATTAAAATAATTTTTAATTTAATTATTTGATATTCATTAAGCTATCATTAAAATTAAAATAAATTTAGTTGTTTGAATTTGTAGTCTTGGGTTTTGAATTAAAACATTATTTAATTCAAAATGATTCCTTGCAATCACATTCCTCTATAATTAAATAATATATTTATTGTTTAAGGTATTTCTTTGATCACTGGAGTAAATAAATTTTATTGGTAACTTCTCAGAGCCAACCTCTTTGTCATTATGACCCTTATCTTCAAGTTGTTCTTGTTTTGACTTCTCATTTTAATTTTAGACCATTAGTTGAATTATGTTTCGTTTAATCTCCACCATCATTCTTACTGTTGCCTAATTTTGACCTAACCCTAATGCCTATGACATTCAATCTTAAGCATTGATCTGGGGTTCTTGTCTTCCTTTCATGCTGGCCCACATTCAAAATTGCAGTTTTCATAAAAGGGCAATTTTGTTCTCATTTGCTCGGGCTCTCAGCTCTCTTGACTTCTTGCACTCTTAGTCTCTCATGTTTAGATTCCAATTTATGCTACTAGTCTTACAGTCATAGTCATTTTAGTCCATTGTAGGGTCATTTTATTTTCTGCAAATCCTTCAACACTTGCATAGGGCTTAGTCTTTAGTCATAGTTGCTCACATAAATCTGAGGGCATTTTATTTATCTGCAAGCTAGGAGGTGTAACAAAGGTTAATCATGGAAGGTGGAGACTTAGGGTAACTTCATCCCTTTTGTCTTCACATTACTTCCTTTGTACTTTGTTACTTCACAGGAATATTATTGTTATTGTGCTAACCCACTTAATAATAATTTTAGGATTTTCCCTTGATTACATTGGTGAACCCGACGTTGTTATTTCGGCTTTTCGTACGTTTTTTTTGTTGTTTTTTGTTGTTTTGCAGGTACAGGTACGGATCGCCGCAACTTTTTTAAAAACAATGTGACGCATCATATGCGTCGCGACGCACACGACAACAGTAGAGCCGCAATTGAACTGTCGAAACGCAACTGATGCACAGAACGACGCATCCGTTACTCCTGAGCCGCATCTGAAACCCCGAAATCCGCATTCGCAACTCGCGCCGCATCCGTCTGGTATAACATTTTTCTTTCCATTTTGGGGTTTTCATTTTCGGATTTCGGGTTGTTTAATCGTATGTTTTTCTGCATTCGGTTTTTATTCCTGCATGATTCAATAAGATTAGATCTTATCACTTGTCCTTTACGGTAAGTGACTTTGCGTTTTGGTAGGGTTTTGTTGTTTTTGTTGTTTCAGGGCAAGCTGGTACGGATCAGCATAAGCGATGCATAGCGCATCCTGGCAGCGAAGCTTGACAAGCTGATACGACAAGCCCATGGCGCAAATTCTGAGGCATGGCCCGGCGATTTCCGAGGCAGCGTTAGCGAGGTATAGCGGCGCATATGATAAACCGAACCACATAAATGCGGTACTACCGCGCATTTTGTGGTAAACTTTTGGTTTTAGATTTTTGTTGCCGGAATTTGAGTTTGTTCTGTTTTTGTTCCTTTTACGTCTTTTTCTATGTTGGTTATTCACGCATATTATTGAATTAGATATTTTAGTTTCTTGTGGTGGCGATCCTTTTTCGTGTGTCCAAGACCAACACATACAAGACTACTAACTCAATGTTTGCAGATTCGCATGTCAAAGAAGGAGAAAACAAACAGTGTGCTTGTTTATTCCTAGATTAGCAAACTTTGAATTTGGTGCTTTTAAAATGAATCATGTCTTTCATGCTTGAGTGTGCTTGTGGAGTGGTAGGTGAGTATGCTCTCACTTGGTGAAAACCTTGTGATCAGAAAACTAGACCCATTCCTTTATTGTTATTTTACCCTTCACGATTCGGTATATCGGAGTATCCTCTTTACCAGCTGTGCGTTAGATGCGATCACGGGTGTAAAGAGCGATTCAGAGCTCGAACTGGGCACAATTACGGTGGGAAAAATTACTCACCCGGGCTGACTCGGGCCGTGCCTGCGACGCGGGGACTTCCGGCCCGGTATAGAAAGTGGGTTCAGGGGAAAGGCCAAAGTCCGGCGATGGTTCGGCAGATGGATCAGAAGGGGACTCTCGCCCGCGGATCGCCCCATGGAGCGGAATGCCAATTAAACACCTCTTGTCTTAATTGTGGCAGTTCTATTAGCGTTGCTTGATATAATTAAATTCTGGGTATGTGCCGAAGTTCTCACTCAGTCCCCTTGAATTAGAACGCAATTCTTGGGATGTCACTACCCAATGAATCCGAATTTGGTGTGCTCGAATGACGTTAATGAGCCGTGGAGGGGAGCCAATGCCACCAAATTCTAATCTATCCACTCTCGAGAAGGAAAGGTGTTCATCACCAATCCGGGGTATAACTGGTGGGCTATATCAAGTATACAAACCCAAGGCCTAGTGGCCTTTCTAGGATTGTGCTTATCTCATGTGTGTTTGGTTATCCCTTAAAACGCTGTGTTTGTCAAGTGCATTCTGGTTTTGTCACAGTCCAAACAAAACAGTCATCAAACAGATCAAAAACTTCCATCAACATACCACGAAAATCACTTTGAAACAAAACTATCATATCTGTCGAACCGCAACTGACATTCTCTAACACAACTGCTCTGATAGCCCGCATCTGACATTTATAACAACGCATCTGTCAACCCGAAAGTCGCATCTATCAAACCGAGTCGCATCTGACAGTCAGAAAGCCGCAAGTGAAAAACTGAACCACAATTGCTAAACCGAGACGCAATTGCAAAACTGAGACGCATCTGCCTGTCAAAATTTTTAAACTACACAGTCGAAACCAGAGACCGCCAAACTGTCAACCATCTGTCAAACTCTGTCATTAGAAGGATTCTGCCAGCAACCCAATTTGAAATTGCTCAAAGTTTTGTCCCTTAGCTTGCATTGATCACCTTAGGTTTCATACCTCACCCCATTTAGTATCATACATTCAACATTATGTTGTTCCTAGGCTCATATCTTGCATACTTAGGAATCTTAAGCACCCCTTGGCAAAATCATTGTTTTTGAAATTAGATCCTTTTGGACCAAGTTATCAAACATTCTTTTAGTCATTGTCCTCTTTTGTGAGATTTCTTCCAACTCAAAAGTCTAGTTAGGAAGACTCATTAGTCATCTTGTCAACTTGTCATTAACAACAAAGTCCTCTAGCAGTCCAAATCGAAAACAAAGTTCAAGCCTAAAAGTGCTTAGATAGCCTCATTTCACATTGCATCCACATTGCATACCTTATTCGCAAAAATCCAAAAACAGTGGTCATTTTAGTCGTCAGTTTGAACCTTAGATTTCACCTAGTGTCATACTTGCATTTAGTGGTCATCCCCTTTGAGCAATCTCATTTATGGTCGAAACCAGACTTCAAAAGCGCAAAAGACAAATGGAAAACTTTAGGCAAGATCCCAACAGTCCTCCACATGACTCAAACTGGACCGTGAATGATCCCTTTACCAATCTAGACAATCAACCTCCAGTGACAACACAATCCCTACCTAACAACTCATTCGAACGCTACATGCAAAGAGATGAAAATGGTCAACTCCTTCAAGAACACATAGAAGCATTGACACAAGACCCAGAGGTCTATCAGTTGGCTGAAACAATAGCGCGTCACGACAGGGACAGATTCGTAGCTATGCTCTTGAGTGAAGGAGCTAGGTTACCACCAGGATTTGACAGTAACTCGCTACATGATCCTAATGCCAACAATGTTCACAACACCTCGCACAGTGGTCAAATCCTAAATACTACAAGCAACATCCCTTTTGACACAACGACATTGCATACCACATCCAACATCCCAAACATCTCCAATACAATAAACACTACGTCTCTTGGGGGATCACAATCATCCACAACATCCACAACACTACCCCAATTAAACACAACCACTCTTGGTTCCCTGACATCATCGGAAAATTATTCCAACCCTCCTGTTATCACAACAGCAAATACCACGGGGGCATCATCAAGTCATCACAACTCCCCCTTGACAACTACATCTACTACCATGAACACAACTTCAACGAAAGCATTCAGTAATAGTTCACAACATCCTTTGGGAGGAGCCACAGGACGTATCTTTATACAAGGACAACAACAAAACGTGAACACGACAACACAGTCAAACGTCATTACCTCCCAAGGTACAAATACCAATGTTCCCCTTGTGCAAAATCAGCAATTCACACAAAAGGGCCAAATAACTCAACCCATGACATCGTTAATACATCATAACATTCATGGTCACAACATACCCCAAATAATGACACGCACAGCTGGGGGACACATTCCAACATACTCATCCACCGTTCACACTCATCAACATGCACCTAACCACAACTTCCAATACCAACAACACACATCATACGTACCACAACAACCCGTACCGCCACAATACACCTATACTCCCGCAGGAACACATGGTGTACCAGGCAATCCAACGTATGGAAATGTAAATGACCCCACCATAGATGAACTCAAAACAACAGTGCGGGATATGGCGAAGCAAATGCAAAACATGCTCATTACAGGCGGGAAATCCGAAATATCATATGACTTGGATGTGTACCCATTCGACACAAACTTACGTATGCCCGCATTTCCGCCAGGATATGTGTCACCCAACTTCACTAAATACAAAGGCAAAACAAATCCCATTGAACATCTTCGCGAATTCGCAACTAACTGTATGGATATCGCCTACGAACCCACATACTTGATGAGACTTTTCTCCAAAAGTTTGGCGGGTCAAGCCCTTGAATGGTTTTCAACGCAAAAAGATATCCAAACATGGGATGAGCTCAAAAGAAGGTTCATAAAAAATTACGCATACAATATTGACATGGACACCTCTATCACTAGTTTGTGCAATCTCACACAAGAAGAGTCGGGTGAGACATTTATCCCGTTCTTTCAAAAATGGAGAAGCCTCGCTAGTCGATGTCACATTGACATCCCTGAAAGAGAAAAAGTTGACATGTTTGTCCAAACACTTTTAGGGCCCCTCAAATTCGCATTGCAAATACATTGTTGCACAACCTTCACAGAATTAGTGGAAAAGGGGGTCCAAATTGAGAAAGCCCTTATCGCAAAGGGAGAACTGAGGTATGGTTCCAAAAACACAAACACCAACCCACCCGCTGACAAAAACAAATATTGGGTCAAGAATAAACATGTCACAAACGATGGTGTTGTAGACGCCAAGACCGCAAGTCCCGTATTGGCTCTGAAAGGGGTACAACAACAAAATAGACCAACAACGACACTGACACCTTCCCCCAATACTCCTTCGAACAGTCAAAATGATCAAAACCGTCAAGGACAATATCGTCAACAAAGACAATTCCCTAGAGGTCGCACATACACCAATTTAGGTGAACCCATTGCAGACGTCCTCAAGAAATGTATCCAACATGGGGTCATCACACTTCCGGAAATAAAACCTTATGACCCAGGACAATTCAAACCAGCATGGTGGGATGACAACGCAATTTGCGAATACCATCGAGTCAAAGGGCATACAACCTCCAACTGTCGACAACTGAAAAACGTAATCCAAGACCTCATTGAAAATCGCACCATCGAAGTAGGTGGATCGCAATTCAATTCCAACTCAGATCATACTATCCACAAGAATCCACTACAGGATCATGGTCCCCATAATGCTTCCACTTCAGGTCCACAAAACCAGGCTAACTTCACCCGAGCCAAGTACGATTACTCTGGTGGACCAATAATCAATAATGTTAGAACGGACGAGGAATACATCAACACCATTACGATCAGGAGAGCACCACAGTGCAATGCTACTACACGAAGTGGCAAGGTCACTATAGCTGGTCCACCTCCCCCTAGCCAAGCCAAGATCATTGTAGGAGGCCCATCTGCTAAGCAATCACAACCAGCTTCATCTGCTAAACAACCAAAACCTGTCTCAACCCCACAACAGTGGAAACCCAAAAGTCAGTTCAATCTCATTGACCAACTAGGCAAGACTCCTGCGCAAATATCTATCCTTGAGCTGCTTCGTATTTCTCCCGCACACAAAGAAATCCTGGATAAAACTCTCTTAGAGTCGTCGGTCCCGAAGGACATTGATGTCAATCAGTTTGAAACTATGGTGGGATATCTCACCACGCCGCACCATGTCACCTTCTCAGATCAGGATTACTCATCATCAAAAACCAACCACAATGATGCGTTACACATAGAAGTTTTTGTCCACAAGCACAAGGTTAGACGGGTTTTAATAGATGGCGGAGCAGGGTTGAATATATGCTCCCTTAAACTGGTTAAGGCTCTTGGATTCTCTGATGCATGCGTAGACCCAACAAAAAGCATAGTGATCAAAGCATATGATGACGAGGAACGCTCTTCGCGAGGTGTTATCTCTCTCCCTATCCGAGTGGGACCACTCATTGTCGACACAACTTGCCAGGTCCTGGATTTGGAACTACCATATAACATTTTACTTGGCCGTCCATGGATCCACGCTTTGAAAGCTGTTCCGTCAACATACCACCAATGCCTCAAGTTCCCTTTTGACGGTACAGAAGTCACCATATATGGAGACCCCGACCCTTTCCAATATTGTACCAATTTAAGGGGTATCTCCGAAAACCAAGTCCCTATTAACCGAGAAGCATCTGGCTCCTCGTCCAAATACATCGACCCTTCCATGCTCGGGTCATCTTCCACATCCACTCCATCCACGTCTTCTGACATATCACAACCCTCCACCAACCCTAAGACCGAATCAACCGATAAAATCCAGGACCTCGGCTGCGGAGAGTTCAAACTAAATACAGCATACAGCATAACTACAATACCCACTCCTCCAAAGATATATGGTCGACCATGTTTCAGAATGGAACCGCAAGAAACATTCAAAGTTCCACCGAATACAGTTTTCATCAAGTGGGGAGACATGAGTGATGAAGACCTTGCCGATATCACAGGATGGATCTACAAGGACACAGTCTCATTACCTCCACTACCAGTCCAGAGATATGGCAAGGGTTACAATATCATGAAGGCTAAAGGCTACGATGGTACTAGTGGCCTTGGAAAAAATAAAACTGGTCGAAGAGAACCCATAGAAACTTTCCAAACTCCGAAGTATCTTGGATTAGGGTTTGGATCACTCGACAATGGCGATCGACGCACCCATGAACTTTCCAGTGAGCGAGTACATGCTTCTGAAAGTGTTGAGACTACTAGGGAATACCTAACTGAAACAGACTCCCACGAGTGGGAATTTGGCTCCGAACGATCCCTAAGTGACTGTTGTCTTGATGATTTGTTTGTCGAACCAGGGGAATTGACCTCTGAACAACGATTTTGGAAAACATTCAAAATTGAGCGGGCACCAAACAGTCAAAATCCCACTACCACATCTCATGACACGCAACAACCACCATCCGAACCCCCTCAGTCTAACCTATCCGAAGTATCAGATGATATTGATAACCATGGCTCTCAAACCTTCACCCCTTATTATGACAACGAATATGACACTAGTGAAGGAGAATACTGGATAGAGTCCGATGTCGAGTTGGACGATGATAACCTCATCTACAACATCAACACATCTATCTGTATGCTATCGGCATCCTCACCCGAATTCACTAGCTGTGACGACGGCATTTCCTTAGTCTACCCTGAACTAGTCGATTGGGACCAACAAGGACCGCCAGTTCTAGACACATTCCAAAATGATGAAGCCATTGCTGAATTCATGGGATTACGCGAGGGCATACCCAGTGGGGACCACAGATCAGGATTTACTATTGATTTGGATTGCGCGGCATACTTTGGTGAGACGGTTCAGTCCTCTAGTCGCAAAAATAAAAATAAAGTAAAAAATGAAACGTCTCTAGGTGAAAACCGAAAGGCACCTCTTGACGGTAAAATAGTAAAAACAAAGGACGTATCTGCGGGTGAAAACCTCTCGGAGGCGCCCAAAGATGGAGGACTGGACTTTCTCCCCGTGCAACAGGAGAGATCAGCCATGCTTGTTGAGGACACCATAGAGGATAACATTTCGACTCCAGAAGACCCCAAGATGGTACTATTTGCGGCATCATTGACAGATGAAGAGAAACCGGAATTTCATAAATTCTTTGCAGAACGGAAAATAAACTTTGCATGGTCCTACGCTGACATGCCAGGATTGGACCCCAAACTGGTTCTACATCATCTGCCACTAGTACCCAATGCTAAACCAGTCAAGCAGAAGTTGCGCAAGATGCACCCTCAAGTTGCTCTATTGGTTAAGGCCGAGTTAAAGAAATTACTGGATGCCGGATTCATAAGGTCTATAGATTATGCTGAATGGATTTCCAACCTAGTGCCGGTGACAAAGCCAAATGGACTAATTCGGGTATGTACAGATTTCCGAGACTTAAACAAAGCATGTCCAAAGGATGACTTTCCTTTGCCCAACATTGACATCATAGTCGATCTAACTGCAGGACATGAGATGCTATCCCTCATGGATGGTTTCTCGGGTTATAATCAAATCCGCATTGCTCCTGAGGACCAACACAAAACAAGCATTTACTTGCCCATGGGGTACATACTGTTGGAACGTCATGCCCTTCGGCCTCAAAAATGCAGGTGCCACATACCAAAGGGCTATGACCACGATCTTCCATGACATGATGCACAATATAATGGAAGACTATGTAGACGACTTATTGGCCAAATCAGCCACAAGGAAAGATCATTTGAAGGTACTTGACAAAATCTTCAAGAGACTAGAAGAGTACAAGGTGCGGTTAAACCCTAAGAAATGTGTTTTTGGCGTCACGTCAGGTAAGCTATTGGGATACATAGTTTCCCGAAGAGGCATAGAGGTCGATCCGGCAAAGGTTAAAGCAATCATAGACATGCCTCCACCTAGAGGGATCAGTGAACTCAGAACCCTGCAAGGCAGAGTACAATCTATTCGCCGCTTCATAGCACAATTGGCAGATAAGTGCCACCCATTCCAGTATCTGTTACGCAAAGGTGTCCCCTTCGTATGGACAGATAAATGTCAACAGGCCTTCCAGCAAATCAAAGATTACCTGCTATCAACACCAGTCCTCATGTCGCCTATTCATGGAAAGCCATTAATTCTATACATCTCGACCACTAATTCAGCACTGGGGGCATTACTGGCTCAAAATGATCATGAAGGGAAAGAAAGAGCAATCTACTACATCAGCCGCACACTGATAGGTTATGAGTTGAATTATACATACATTGAACGTGCATGTCTCGCAGTTGTCTTTGCAGCCCAAAAACTAAGGCATTATATGCTTAATCATCAGACGCAATTGGTTGCCAAGATTGACCCATTAAAATACCTATTAAGTCGAGCAGCGTTAACAGGCCGATTGGCAAAATGGGTCATGATCCTAAGTGAATACGACATACAGTATGTTGAACGCAAGGCAATAAAAGGGCAAGTAATAGCAGATCAACTGGCAGATGCACCAATGCAAGCCTCTCATCCGTTGGTAACTGATTTTCCCGACGAGTCCATCTTTCATACGGAACCAGCAACACCATGGAAGCTGTATTTTGATGGGTCTCACACTGGTCATGGCTCAGGGGCTGGAATCTTGTTCATCACACCACAAGGGGATTCAATTCCTAAGTCATTTCGAATTGCTTTCCCTTGCACAAACAACATCGCCGAATACGAAGCACTAGTTACAGGTCTCAAGTTGGCAATCAAATGGAAAATTCAGACATTGCTTGTATTCGGGGATTCCCAGCTAGTAATCAAACAAGTGAATGGTGACTATGAAACAAAGGATGAGAAGTTGCTTCCTTACAAGAGGATGGTGGATAGCTTCCTAACATACTTCCAATCAGTGTCTTTTGAACAAATCCCCAGGGTACAGAATAAGGCAGCAGACGCAATGGCTACTATTAGTTCTCTCTTGGACATCCCTAAAAATGTGTCGCAATTTGAGTTCCTAGTAGAACAGCTGTTGATACCGGCATATGATATCCCAGAGTCGGAAATGGTTTGTGAACTTGTTGGTCCCAACTCTCCTTGGTATCAGGACATTTATGACTATCTAAAGACTCACACCCTTCCATCGAACCTATCCAATAACCAAAGGAAGTCCTTCATTAGAAAATCCGCAAGGTATGCCATTATCAGCGACACCCTATACCGCCGTAGTTTCGACAGTACCCTCCTTAGATGTCTTGACACCGATGAAGCATGTACGACCTTACGAGAAGTGCACGATGGTATATGCGGATCTCATTCGAGCGGTCCTACTCTGGCTAAGAAACTAACGAGACTTGGATATTATTGGCCGACAATGGAAAAAGATGCAATAGAATATGTCAGAACCTGTCGCAAGTGTCAGATCCATAGTGATTTGGTCCATGCTCCAGCACAGGAACTTCGGCCAATCACTTCTCCGTGGCCCTTCGCTCAATGGGGACTCGACCTCGTGGGTAAGATTCATCCAACTTCCTCCAACGGCCATAAATTCATTATCACCGCCACTGAGTACTTCACAAAGTGGATCGAAGCCATTCCATTGACATACATTACTGGCAAACAAATATCGAAGTTTATCCTCAATTACATCATTTGCCGGTATGGCCTCCCACAGTCCATCATCACTGACAACGGACGTCCGTTCAAAAACCAAGACGTACGTGAGTTATGTGAGCGATTCCATATCCAACACCACTTTTCATCCCCATACTACCCCCAAGGAAACGGCCAAGCTGAGGCGTCGAATAAAACCATTATCAAGATCCTTAAGAAGACTGTCAATGACGCTGGTCGCGATTGGCACATACAACTTAACCCTGCCCTGTGGGCTTACCGAACTAGCATTCGTACGCCCACAGGAGCTACCCCATTCGCCCTGGTTTTTGGCGCGGAAGCCATCTTACCCATTGAGGTCGAAATTCCTTCGCTACGGGTCTCTTTGAAGGGTCTAACTAATGAAGAGGAATACCGACAATCACGCTTGCACGAGCTGGAAATGCTGGACGAAAGAAGACAAAACTCATTGAATCACCTCCAGGCATATCAAAATCGCCTTTGTCGCAGCTACAATAAAAAGGTCATGGTCAGAAGGTTTGACATTGGCGACCTGGTTCTCATGCAGAACCCTAAGAATCAAGCAGACAGAGAAAAGCCAGGAAAGTTTGAACCAAACTGGTTGGGTCCATATATCATCATATCTTCTTTTGGTTCTGGAGCATATCAACTGGCGACTCCAGATGGGGAACAATTGACTGAACCCATCAACAGTTTACACCTCCGAAAGTTCTACGCATAGCATCAGAGGACAAAGCTGGAAGACCCTAAAATACAAAAAAAATTGAAAAATGGAAAAAAATCGTCACCTTGATGAAAACCTGGCAAACAGGCGTCTTGGTGACACCAAAAAAATCAAAAAATCACAAAAATAGTAAAAAGAAAAATAATTCGTCCAATAGTGAAAACCTGGCAAACAGGCGCTTTGGACAAGTACCATGGTGAAAACTTGGCAAACAGGCGCCATGCGTAATCAATCATTGCTCTGCCATCTATTGTCACTTGGTCTAAACTTGGCTTAGGATGAAGGCTGTCTTCGCCATTATTCTGCAAGTCACCATCACGTCCTGCTCTACCTGTCCTAGTGGACGAACGATCGACATCAAGTCCTGACGACTGTGTGTCCAGCAAGTCAACAGCATCCTATCTGTATCCCTTGCAAATGGCTAAGTCTTAAACCTGACTGGGGGCATAATGTTTATCATGCGACTGCAGTGGATGACACGTGAGATCAAAAACATCATAAAATGTCCTGAAAAAAGACAAAAACATCATAAAATGTCCTGAAAAAAGACAAAAACATCATAAAATGTCCTGAAAAAAGACAAAAACATCATAAAAAGGTCCTAAACAAAGACCAAAAACATGGCAAAATGTCCTGAAAAAAGACAAAAAAATCATAAAACGTCCTGAAGAAAACCAAACAAAACATTCGACCGCGCAAGACACACAAGTGCACTGTCATCTCTGGTCTAAGTCAATCAAGTCACTAAGTCCATGTCATTGTCCGAACTACGTTGTCTCTGCGCATTTGCTACGTAGGCAAGACTCATACTTGAGTCCCCGAGACATTAGGTCAGTCCTATTAGGTTTGTCAAAATAAATCATGGCGCAATCTTTGCCCATCAAGACAAGGTCATTGGTCATGTCGAACTACGAGGTCTCTGAGTGTATGACGTAGGCAAGGCCATCTATCGATGAGTCCCCGAGGCCACACTAGGTCAGTCCATTAGGGTTCATGACACTACAATGGCACACACATCAAAGAAAATCTTCAATCAATTTCCAAATGGGAAAGCTCCTGAAACAAAGTAAAGCAATCTTTTATTCAACATGACAATCTCATTAAGGCAACATTGGCATATAATCAAACACAAGTCAACCTCGGTCACAACAAGTCAACCTCAGTCAAACACAAGTCAAAACAAGTCAAAACATTATAACTGCTCAAACTGTCAAATTTTGGTTAGTCTTCAGATGCGTCCTTCTGAAAGATAACCTCTGTCATTTACGCCTTAGGATATGTCCTTCCTAGGCGTCGTCATCGTCATTCGGCCTTTCGAGCGATCCTCTTGACATCTAAGGATCCCTCTTCCTGACATTAGCGTTCTTCAGATGAGTCCTTCTGAAGAACCAACTCTGTCATTTATGCTTTAGGATGTGTCCTTCCTAGGCATCGTCATTATTTTGAGGTACCCCTTACGACCATTAGGGATCAAATCCTCCTGACATTCGGCATCATTCAGGATGTGTCCTTCCTGAATTCACCAAGTCTCGACATTTTCAAGGTCATCAAAACTTTAAACACTCAGACATCTTGACATCGTCAAACATGACACCTTGGCATCAGAACAATGGCTATCCAGATGCACTTGACAAACACTTGGCAACTGTCTTTTCATCTCTTATCATGTTATTAGTTTTTCAGCGAGATCCCACTAAGCAGGATTTAGAGAAGCAGCGATGTAGCATGACAATTGACACGCATGACTACTAGCTTCTCAGCGAGATCCCGATCTTGGGATTTAGAAAAGCAACGACATATCATGATAGAGACTTTATTTTTGTAATTTGGCAATCATGTCACTAGTTTCTCAAGGATGTCCTGGCAACAGGATTTAGAGAAGCCACGACGTTTCATGATCTGTCATTGTCTTTTTCTGCCTGTGGTTGATTATGACGACAAGACTGGGGCAAGCATGCTCCTAGTATGAGTCATAACCATCCTTGTCTGTGACTGTTCTGTCTTGGGTAATGGTACGACCTTGCACACCTGGATCTACGTCATATCTTGGTGTTTGTTGACCATTACAACAGTTTGCCCAATGATGATTAAAGAGCAACGAATATTAAAAGTCTTATAGTAAAGTTTTGAAGGATTTGCATCTTCTCATAGGTCTTCTCCTCTTTGGTCTGGTCATCTTCTCTCATCGGTCCTGTCGTCTTCTCTTGTCCATCCTGCGATGATATCCTGTGTCATTCAAAAACATAAGTGCATACATGCTATATCCACTGCATTAGGTCCATACATACATCATCCATGGCATTAAATAACATCATACATGGCATTCCATCATATACATAATCATAAACATTGCATTAACATAATCATCATCATTGCATATTTTACATAAATGCATCATGCACATCATTAACATAAGCATACGAATATTGCATCATCATGGCATCAAAAATCACAACATAGACATCATAATACACAAATGGCATCATAAAATAAGCATCGTACATCATACACACATAATGCATAGAACATCACATAACACATATAGGCCGCATCAAAACTGCATCATCATATAAATATCATCTCAAAAATATGCAATGTCACAGGATAAAGTCAATGGATATCCCAAAAATGGAGCTCGCAGGCTCAACAATAAACATAGTGTGTCCAAATACAAATATGCCCCTAGGGTAGGCTCTCATCATCCCCTCGGGGTGAAGAATGTGGTGGTGGCTGAGGCCCTGTCACTGGATCTGAAGCAATGGACGGTCCTGTAATGCCCTGTGGCTGTGAGGATGAGGGAACTGCGAATGAAGGCATCATCTCAACAGTAGTAAACACCTGTGAGGTCACTGCTGCTGGACTCTGAAAAGCGGTAGGATCTGTCACTGGTGGCTGACCCTGCACTGACCTCTGAACCAATAAAACCCTGACTGTGTTCCGGTCGATGACTCTGAAGTCCGCCTTTCGCTACAGTGATGTGGATCTCGGCACCGATG
>VDFB02253668.1:0-26201 GCA_007258455.2 Sequoia sempervirens | reverse complement strand
GTCATTAGAAGGATTCTGCCAGCAACCCAATTTGAAATTGCTCAAAGTTTTGTCCCTTAGCTTGCATTGATCACCTTAGGTTTCATACCTCACCCCATTTAGTATCATACATTCAACATTATGTTGTTCCTAGGCTCATATCTTGCATACTTAGGAATCTTAAGCACCCCTTGGCAAAATCATTGTTTTTGAAATTAGATCCTTTTGGACCAAGTTATCAAACATTCTTTTAGTCATTGTCCTCTTTTGTGAGATTTCTTCCAACTCAAAAGTCTAGTTAGGAAGACTCATTAGTCATCTTGTCAACTTGTCATTAACAACAAAGTCCTCTAGCAGTCCAAATCGAAAACAAAGTTCAAGCCTAAAAGTGCTTAGATAGCCTCATTTCACATTGCATCCACATTGCATACCTTATTCGCAAAAATCCAAAAACAGTGGTCATTTTAGTCGTCAGTTTGAACCTTAGATTTCACCTAGTGTCATACTTGCATTTAGTGGACATCCCCTTTGAGCAATCTCATTTATGGTCGAAACCAGACTTCAAAAGCGCAAAAGACAAATGGAAAACTTTAGGCAAGATCCCAACAGTCCTCCACATGACTCAAACTGGACCGTGAATGATCCCTTTACCAATCTAGACAATCAACCTCCAGTGACAACACAATCCCCACCTAACAACTCATTCGAACGCTACATGCAAAGAGATGAAAACGGTCAACTCCTTCAAGAACACATAGAAGCATTGACACAAGACCCAGAAGTCTATCAGTTGGCTGAAACAATAGCGCGTCACGACAGGGACAGATTCGTAGCTATGCTCTTGAGTGAAGGAGCTAGGTTACCACCAGGATTTGACAGTAACTCGCTACATGATCCTAATGCCAACAATGTTCACAACACCTCGCACAGTGGTCAAATCCTAAATACTACAAGCAACATCCCTTTTGACACAACGACATTGCATACCACATCCAACATCCCAAACATCTCCAATACAATAAACACTACGTCTCTTGGGGGATCACAATCATCCACAACATCCACAACACTACCCCAATTAAACACAACCACTCTTGGTCCCCTGACATCATCGGAAAATTATTCCAATCCTCCTGTTATCACAACAGCAAATACCACGGGGGCATCATCAAGTCATCACAACTCCCCCTCGACAACTACATCTACTACCATGAACACAACTTCAACGAAAGCATTCAGTAATAGTTCACAACATCCTTTGGGAGGAGCCACAGGACGTATTTTTATACAAGGACAACAACAAAACGTGAACACGACAACACAGTCAAACGTCATTACCTCCCAAGGTACAAATACCAATGTTCCCCTTGTGCAAAATCAGCAATTCACACAAAAGGGCCAAATAACTCAACCCATGACATCGTTAATACATCATAACATTCATGGTCACAACATACCCCAAATAATGACACGCACAGCTGGGGGACACATTCCAACATACTCATCCACCGTTCACACTCATCAACATGCACCTAACCACAACTTCCAATACCAACAACACACATCATATGTACCACAACAACCCGTACCGCCACAATACACCTATACTCCCGCAGGAACACATGGTGTACCAGGCAATCCAACGTATGGAAATGTAAATGACCCCACCATAGATGAACTCAAAACAACAGTGCGGGATATGGCGAAGCAAATGCAAAACATGCTCATTACATGCGGGAAATCCGAAATATCATATGACTTGGATGTGTACCCATTCGACACAAACTTACGTATGCCCGCATTTCCGCCAGGATATGTGTCACCCAACTTCACTAAATACATAGGCAAAACAAATCCCATTGAACATCTTCGCGAATTCGCAACTAACTGTATGGATATCGCCTACGAACCCACATACTTGATGAGACTTTTCTCCAAAAGTTTGGTGGGTCAAGCCCTTGAATGGTTTTCAACGCAAAAAGATATCCAAACATGGGATGAGCTCAAAAGAAGGTTCATAAAAAATTACGCATACAATATTGACATGGACACCTCTATCACTAGTTTGTGCAATCTCACACAAGAAGAGTCAGGTGAGACATTTATCCCGTTCTTTCAAAAATGGAGAAGCCTCGCTAGTCGATGTCACATTGACATTCCTGAAAGAGAAAAAGTTGACATGTTTGTCCAAACACTTTTAGGGCCCCTCAAATTCGCTTTGCAAATACATTGTTGCACAACCTTCATAGAATTAGTGGAAAAGGGGGTCCAAATTGAGAAAGCCCTTATCGCAAAGGGAGAACTGAGGTATGGTTCCAAAAACACAAACACCAACCCACCCGCTGACAAAAACAAATATTGGGTCAAGAATAAACATGTCACAAATGATGGTGTTGTAGATGCCAAGACCGCAAGTCCCGTATTGGCTCTGAAAGGGGTACAACAACAAAATAGACCAACAACGACACTGACACCTTCCCCCAATACTCCTTCGAACAGTCAAAATGATCAAAACCGTCAAGGACAATATCGTCAACAAAGACAATTCCCTAGAGGTCGCACATACACCAATTTAGGTGAACCCATTGCAGACGTCCTCAAGAAATGTATCCAACATGGGGTCATCACACTTCCAGAAATAAAACCTTATGACCCAGGACAATTCAAACCAGCATGGTGGGATGACAACGCAATTTGCGAATACCATCGAGTCAAAGGGCATACAACCTCCAACTGTCGACAACTGAAAAACGTAATCCAAGACCTCATTGAAAATCGCACCATCGAAGTAGGTGGATCGCAATTCAATTCCAACTCAGATCATACTATCCACAAGAATCCACTACAGGATCATGGTCCCCATAATGCTTCCACTTCAGGTCCACAAAACCAGGCTAACTTCACCCGAGCCAAGTACGATTACTCTGGTGGACCAATAATCAATAATGTTAGAACGGACGAGGAATACATCAACACCATTACGATCAGGAGAGCACCACAGTGCAATGCTACTACACAAAGTGGCAAGGTCACTATAGATGGTCCACCTCCCCCTGGCCAAGCCAAGATCATTGTAGGAGGCCCATCTGCTAAGCAATCACAACCAGCTTCATCTGCTAAACAACCAAAACCTGTCTCAACCCCACAACAGTGGAAACCCAAAAGTCAGTTAAATCTCATTGACCAACTAGGCAAGACTCCTGTGCAAATATCTATCCTTGAGCTGCTTCGTATTTCTCCCGCACACAAAGAAATCCTGGATAAAACTCTCTTAGAGTCGTCGGTCCCGAAGGACATTGATGTCAATCAGTTTGAAACTATGGTGGGATATCTCACCACACCGCACCATGTCACCTTCTCAGATCAGGATTACTCATCATCAAAAACCAACCACAATGATGCGTTACACATAGAAGTTTTTGTCCACAAGCACAAGGTTAGACGGGTTTTAATAGATGGCGGAGCAGGGTTGAATATATGCTCCCTTAAACTGGTTAAGGCTCTTGGATTCTCTGATGCATGCGTAGACCCAACAAAAAGCATAGTGATCAAAGCATATGATGACGAGGAACGCTCTTCGCGAGGTGTTATCTCTCTCCCTATCCGAGTGGGACCACTCATTGTCGACACAACTTGCCAGGTCCTGGATTTGGAACTACCATATAACATTTTACTTGGCCGTCCATGGATCCACGCTTTGAAAGCTGTTCCTTCAACATACCACCAATGCCTCAAGTTCCCTTTTGATGGTACAGAAGTCACCATATATGGAGACCCCGACCCTTTCCAATATTGTACCAATTTAAGGGGTATCTCCGAACACCAAGTACCTATTAACCGAGAAGCATCTGGCTCCTCGTCCAAATACATCGACCCTTGCATGCTCGGGTCATCTTCCACATCCACTCCATCCACGTCTTCTGACATATCACAACCCTCCACCAACCCTAAGACCGAATCAACCGATAAAATCCAGGACCTCGGCTGCGGAGAGTTCAAACTAAATACAGCATACAGCATAACTACAATACCCACTCCTCCAAAGATATATGGTCGACCATGTTTCAGAATGGAACCGCAAGAAACATTCAAAGTTCCACCGAATACAGTTTTCATCAAGTGGGGAGACATGAGTGATGAAGACCTTGCCGATATCATAGGATGGATCTACAAGGACACAGTCTCATTACCTCCACTACCAGTCCAGAGATATGGCAAGGGTTACCATATCATGAAGGCTAAAGGCTACGATGGTACTAGTGGCCTTGGAAAAAATAAAACTGGTCGAAGAGAACCCATAGAAACTTTCCAAACTCCGAAGTATCTTGGATTAGGGTTTGGATCACTCGACAATGGCGATCGACGCACCCATGAACTTTCCAGCGAGCGAGTACATGCTTCTGAAAGTGTTGAGACTACTAGGGAATACCTAACTGAAACAGACTCCCACGAGTGGGAATTTGGCTCCGAACGATCCCTAAGTGACTGTTGTCTTGATGATTTGTTTGTCGAACCAGGGGAATTGACCTCTGAACAACGATTTTGGCAAACATTCAAAATTGAGCGGGCACCAAACAGTCAAAATCCCACTACCACGTCTCATGACATGCAACAACCACCATCCGAACCCCCTCAGTCTAACCTATCCGAAGTATCAGATGATATTGATAACCAGGGCTCTCAAACCTTCACCCCTTATTATGACAACGAATATGACACTAGTGAAGGAGAATACTGGATAGAGTCCGATGTCGAGTTGGACGATGATAACCTCATCTACCACATCAACACATCCATCTGTATGCTATCGGCATCCTCACCCGAATTCACTAGCTTTGACGACGACATTTCCTTAGTCTACCCTGAACTAGTCGATTAGGACCAACAAGGACCGCCAGTTCTAGACACATTCCAAAATGATGAAGCCATTGTTGAATTCATGGGATTACGTGAGGGCATACCCAGTGGGGACCACAGATCAGGATTTACTATTGATTTGGATTGCGTGGCATACTTTGGTGAGACGGTTCAGTCCTCTAGTCGCAAAAATAAAAATAAAGTAAAAAATGAAACGTCTCTAAGTGAAAACCGAAAGGCACCTCTTGACGGTAAAATAGTAAAAACAAAGGACGTATCTGCGGGTGAAAACCTCTCGGAGGCGCCCAAAGATGGAGGACTGGACTTTCTCCCCGTGCAACAGGAGAGATCAGCCATGCTTGTTGAGGACACCATAGAGGATAACATTTCGACTCCAGAAGACCCCAAGATGGTACTATTTGCGGCATCATTGACAGATGAAGAGAAACCAGAATTTCATAAATTCTTTGCAGAACGGAAAATAAACTTTGCATGGTCCTACACTGACATGCCAGGATTGGACCCCAAACTGGTTCTACATCATCTGCCACTAGTACCCAATGCTAAACCAGTCAAGCAGAAGTTGCGCAAGATGCACCCTCAAGTTGCTCTGTTGGTTAAGGCCGAGTTAAAGAAATTACTGGATGCTGGATTCATAAGGTCTATAGATTATGCTGAATGGATTTCCAACCTAGTGCCGGTGACAAAGCCAAATGGACTAATTCGGGTATGTACAGATTTCCGAGACTTAAACAAAGCATGTCCAAAGGATGACTTTCCTTTTCCCAACATTGACATCATAGTCGATCTAACTGCAGGACATGAGATGCTATCCCTCATGGATGGTTTCTCGGGTTATAATCAAATCCGCATTGCTCCTGAGGACCAACACAAAACAACATTTACTTGCCCATGGGGTACATACTGTTGGAACGTCATGCCCTTCGGCCTCAAAAATGCAGGTGCCACATACCAAAGGGCTATGACCACGATCTTCCATGACATGATGCACAATATAATGGAAGACTATGTAGATGACTTATTGGCCAAATCAGCCACAAGGAAAGATCATTTGAAGGTACTCGACAAAATCTTCAAGAGACTAGAAGAGTACAAGGTGCGGTTAAACCCTAAGAAATGTGTTTTTGGCGTCACGTCAGGTAAGCTATTGGGATACATAGTTTCCCGAAGAGGCATAGAGGTCGATCTGGCAAAGGTTAAAGCAATCATAGACATGCCTCCACCTAGAGGGATCAGTGAACTCAGAACCCTGCAAGGTAGAGTACAATCTATTCGCCGCTTCATAGCACAATTGGCAGATAAGTGCCACCCATTCCAGTATCTGTTACGCAAAGGTGTCCCCTTTGTATGGACAGATAAATGTCAACAGGCCTTCCAGCAAATCAAAGATTACCTGCTATCAACACCAGTCCTCATGTCACCTATTCATGGAAAGCCATTAATTCTATACATCTCGACCACTAATTCAGCACTGGGGGCATTACTGGCTCAAAATGATCATGAAGGGAAAGAAAGAGCAATCTACTACATCAGCCGCACACTGATAGGTTATGAGTTGAATTATACATACATTGAACGTGCATGTCTCGCAATTGTCTTTGCAGCCCAAAAACTAAGGCATTATATGCTTAATCATCAGACGCAATTGGTTGCCAAGATTGACCCATTAAAATACCTATTAAGTCGAGCAGCGTTAACAGGCCGATTAGCAAAATGGGTCATGATCCTAAGTGAATACGACATACAGTATGTTGAACGCAAGGCAATAAAAGGGCAAGTAATAGCAGATCAACTGTCAGATGCACCAATGCAAGCCTCTCATCCGTTGGTAACTGATTTTCCCGACGAGTCCATCTTTCATACGGAACCAGCAACACCATGGAAGCTGTATTTTGATGGGTCTCACATTGGTCATGGCTCAGGGGCTGGAATCTTGTTCATCACACCACAAGGGGATTCAATTCCTAAGTCATTTCGAATTGCTTTCCCTTGCACAAACAACATCGCCGAATACGAAGCACTAGTTACAGGTCTCAAGTTGGCAATCAAATGGAAAATTCAGACATTGCTTGTATTCGGGGATTCCCAGCTAGTAATCAAACAAGTGAATGGTGACTATGAAACAAAGGATGAAAAGTTGCTTCCTTACAAGAGGATGGTGGATAGCTTCCTAACATACTTCCAATCAGTGTCTTTTGAACAAATCCCCAGGGTACAGAATAAGGCAGCAGACGCAATGGCTACTATTAGTTCCCTCTTGGACATCCCTAAAAATGTGTCGCAATTTGAGTTCCTAGTAGAACAGCTGTTGATACCGGCATATGATATCCCAGAGTCGGAAATGGTTTGTGAACTTGTTGGTCCCAACTTTCCTTGGTATCAGGACATTTATGACTACCTAAAGACTCACACCCTTCCATCGAACCTATCCAATAACCAAAGGAAGTCCTTCATTAAAAAATCCGCAAGGTATGCCATTATCAGCGACACCCTATACCGCCGTAGTTTCGACAGTACCCTCCTTAGATGTCTTGACACCGATGAAGCATGTACGACCTTACGAGAAGTGCACGATGGTATATGCGGATCTCATTCGAGTGGTCCTACTCTGGCTAAGAAACTAACGAGACTTGGATATTATTGGCCGACAATGGAAAAAGATGCAATAGAATATGTCAGAACCTGTCGCAAGTGTCAGATCCATAGTGATTTGGTCCATGCTCCAGCACAGGAACTTCGGCCAATCACTTCTCCGTGGCCCTTCGCTCAATGGGGACTCGACCTCGTGGGTAAGATTCATCCAACTTCCTCCAACGGCCATAAATTCATTATCACCGCCACTGAGTACTTCACAAAGTGGATCAAAGCCATTCCATTGACATACATTACTGGCAAACAAATATCGAAGTTTATCCTCAATTACATCATTTTCCGGTATGGCCTCCCACAGTCCATCATCACTGACAACGGACGTCCGTTCAAAAACCAAGACGTACGTGAGTTATGTGAGCGATTCCATATCCAACACCACTTTTCATCCCCATACTACCCCCAAGGAAACGGCCAAGCTGAGGCATTGAATAAAACCATTATCAAGATCCTTAAGAAGACTGTCAATGACACTGGTCGCGATTGGCACATACAACTTAACCCTGCCCTGTGGGCTTACCGAACTAGCATTCGTACGCCCACAGGAGCTACCCCATTCACCCTGGTTTTTGGCGTGGAAGCCATCTTACCCATTGAGGTCGAAATTCCTTCGCTACGGGTCTCTTTGAAGGGTCTAGCTAATGAAGAGGAATACTGACAATCACGCTTGCACGAGCTGGAAATGCTGGACGAAAGAAGACAAAACTCATTGAATCACCTCCAGGCATATCAAAATCGCCTTTGTCGCAGCTACAATAAAAAGGTCATGGTCAGAAGGTTTGACATTGGTGACCTGGTTCTCATGCAGAACCCTAAGAATCAAGCAGACAGAGAAAATCCATGAAAGTTTGAACCAAACTGGTTGGGTCCATATATCATCATTTATTCTTTTGGTTCTGGAGCATATCAACTGGCGACTCCAGATGGGGAACAATTGATTGAACCCATCAACAGTTTACACCTCTGAAAGTTCTACGCATAGCATCAGAGGACAAAGCTGGAGGACCCTAAAATACAAAAAAAAATTGAAAAATGGAAAAAAATCGTCACCTTGATGAAAACCTGGCAAACAGGCGTCTTGGTGACACCAAAAAAATCAAAAAATCACAAAAATAGTAAAAAGAAAAATAATTCGTCCAATAGTGAAAACCGGGCAAACAGGCGCTTTGGACAAGTACCATGGTGAAAACTTGGCAAACAGGCGCCATGCGTAATCAATCATTGCTCTGCCATCTATTGTCACTTGGTCTAAACTTGGCTTAGGATGAAGGTTGTCTTCGCCATTATTCTGCAAGTCACCATCACGTCCTGCTCTACCTGTCCTAGTGGACGAACGATCGACATCAAGTCCTGACGACTGTGTGTCCAGCAAGTCAACATCATCCTATTTGTATCCCTTGCAAATGGCTAAGTCTTAAACCTGACTGGGGGCATAATGTTTATCATGCGACTGCAGTGGATGACACGTGAGATCAAAAACATCATAAAATGTCCTGAAAAAAGACAAAAACATCATAAAATGTCCTGAAAAAAAAGATAAAAACATCATAAAATGTCCTAAAAAAGACAAAAACATCATAAAAAGGTCCTAAACAAAGACCAAAAACATTGCAAAATGTCCTGAAAAAAGACAAAAAAATCATAAAATGTCCTAAAGAAAACCAAACAAAACATTCGACCGCGCAAGACACACAAGTGCACGGTCATCTCTGGTCTAAGTCAATCAAGTCACTAAGTTCATGTCATTGTCCGAACTACGTTGTCTCTGCGCGTTTGCTATGTAGGCAAGACTCATACTTGAGTCCCCGAGACATTAGGTCAGTCCTATTAGGTTTGTCAAAATAAATCATGGCGCAATCTTTGCCCATCAAGACAAGGTCATTGGTCGTGTCGAACTACGAGGTCTCTGAGTGTATGACGTAGGCAAGGCCATCTATCGATGAGTCCCCGAGGCCACACTAGGTCAGTCCATTAGGGTTCATGACACTACAATGGCACACACATCAAAGAAAATCTTCAATCAATTTCCAAATGGGAAAGCTCCTGAAACAAAGTAAAGCAATCTTTTACTCAACATGACAATCTCATTAAGGCAACATTGGCATATAATCAAACCCAAGTCAACCTCGGTCACAACAAGTCAACCTCAGTCAAACACAAGTCAAAACAAGTCAAAACATTATAACTGCTCAAACTGTCAAATTTTGGTTAGTCTTTAGATGCGTCCTTCTGAAAGATAACCTCTGTCATTTACGCCTTAGGATATGTCCTTCCTAGGCGTCGTCATCATCATTCGGCCTTTCGAGCGATCCTCTTGACATCTAAGGATCCCTCTTCCTGACATTAGCGTTCTTCAGATGAGTCCTTCTGAAGAACCAACTCTGTCATTTATGCTTTAGGATGTGTCCTTCCTAGGCATCGTCATTATTTTGAGGTACCCCTTACGACCATTAGGGATCAAATCCTCCCGACATTCGGCATCATTCAGGATGTGTCCTTCCTGAATTCACCAAGTCTCGACATTTTCAAGGTCATCAAAACTTTAAACACTCAGACATCTTGACATCGTCAAACATGACACCTTGGCATCGGAACAATGGCTATCCAGATGCACTTGACAAACACTTGGCAACTGTCTTTTCATCTCTTATCATGTTATTAGTTTTTCAGCGAGATCCCACTAAGCAGGATCTAGAGAAGCAGCGATGTAGCATGACAATTGACACGCATGACTACTAGCTTCTCAGCGAGATCCTGATCTTGGGATTTAGAAAAGCAACGACATATCATGATAGAGACTTTATTTTTGTAATTTGGAAATCATGTCACTAGTTTCTCAAGGATGTCCTGGCAACAGGATTTAGAGAAGCCACGACGTTTCATGATCTGTCATTGTCTTTTTCTGCCTGTGGTTGATTATGACGACAAGACTGGGGCAAGCATGCTCCTAGTATGAGTCATAACCATCTTTGTCTGTGACTGTTCTGTCTTAGGTAATGGTACGACCTTGCACACCTGGATCTACGTCATATCTTGGTGTTTGTTGACCATTACAACAATTTGCCCAATGATGATTAAAGAGCAACGAATATTAAAAGTCTTATAGTAAAGTTTTGAAGGATTTGCATCTTCTCATAGGTCTTCTCCTCTTTGGTCTGGTCATCTTCTCTCATCGGTCCTGTCGTCTTTTCTTGTCCATCCTGCGATGATATCCTGTGTCATTCAAAAACATAAGTGCATACATGCTATATCCACTGCATTAGGTCCATACATACATCATCCATGGCATTAAATAACATCATACATGGCATTCCATCATATACATAATCATAAACATTGCATTAACATAATCATCATCATTGCATATTTTACATAAATGCATCATGCACATCATTAACATAAGCATACGAATATTGCATCATCATGGCATCAAAAATCACAACATAGACATCATAATACACAAATGGCATCATAAAATAAGCATCGTACATCATACACACATAATGCATAGAACATCACATAACACATATAGGCCGCATCAAAACTGCATCATCATATAAATATCATCTCAAAAATATGCAATGTCACAGGATAAAGTCAATGGATATCCCAAAAATGGAGCTCGCGGGCTCAACAATAAACATAGTGTGTCCAAATACAAATATGCCCCTAGGGTAGGCTCTCATCATCCCCTCGGGGCGAAGAATGTGGTGGTGGCTGAGGCCCTGTCACTGGATCTTAAGCAATGGACGGTCCTGTAATGCCCTGTGGCTGTGAGGATGAGGGAACTGCGAATGAAGGCATCATCTCAACAGTGGTAAACACTTGTGAGGTCACTGCTGCTGGACTCTGAAAAGCAGTAGGATCTGTCACTGGTGGCTGACCCTGTACTGACCTCTGAGCTGAACCAATAGAACCCTGACTGTGCCCCGAATGATGACTCGGAGTATGCCTGCGCGAGTGATGTGATATGCGGCTTGATGTGTGTCCTGTGGAAGTCGACCCTCCGACACTGCTGTGGCTCATGGTACCACTGCCACTACCCGACCTGTGCCCACTGCCTGTCCTCGTCTGTGATCGAGACAGGGTAGGATCTCGCTGCTCTGGTGGCACTGCCTGCTCATATAATGTCCTGTACTGCCCTAGCCTCGTGCTCACCCTGGCCAACTCCCGAGCCATGTCCCCTATGGGTCCTGTACATAGGGCCACGAACTCTGTACACCATCGTGCTGAATCCTGCTGGCAGATCACCGCCTGATCCCGCTCCACACGGGTTACCTCCAGTGCTGACTGCAGGGATCTCACCTGTGCCAGGCTGGCATCTAGTCTCTGCTGCGGTCGGTCGCGCTGTCCATTTCTTTATCCATTCTTTATCCGCCCCCCTCATCCATCGTCGTCTCCACCACCTCCATCTGTCCTCCCGGCCATCCCTCCTGACCTCCCCCCCTGTCCCCCCCTCCATTTATCCCTCCATTTCCCCCTCCACCCTCCCATTCATCCATCTTCCTGTATTTGTCATAACCCTCTTGTTCAATTGTCCATCCTTGAGTAAGCCTGCCATCCTCCCGTCATCTCCACCTCATTCCTCCCCTCCGCCCCTCCATCCATCCACCCTCCGTCCCTCCATCCACCATCCACTCCCTCCATCTCCATCCTGCCCACTCTGCATCCACTTCCATCTCTACCTCGCCCCCCTCGTCCGGCCCGGCCACTGCGTGGAATCCGCGACCCGCTGTCAGCTGGCCGTCGGGGATCGCCTGGTCCGGCGTGCACCTTTCCTGAGCTCATAGAAATTTGGCGTGGTGCACTGAATCTGCAGGCTCCACCTCTCAACCCAAACTGGGCTACTAGCACAATCAATCTATTTTAGCGTCCTTGAAGGCCCAGCATGGTCGGCCCCATGCATGCTCTCTCGACGATCGGGCATACTCTGCTGTCCCCATCGGTACATCCTGCTGCTCCCCGAACTGTCTCAGTACACGCTGTGGCAGATACATCTCAATAATCAGCGATGTCTGTACTGTCCGGCCAATGAGGTATCGATACTGCCTGAAAAACTGAGATGATCATCCTCATCATCCCATGCCTCACAGTCCCTGTAGGGTCTCCAGATGAAAGTCACCATGGTGTCAATCCGATGTCGCCACCACCCTGTCTCACCTATATGAGTCTGCTGTAATGCGCCGGCATAATAGTACGAATAAGGCATCCCCTCGGCCAGCTGTGGTCTGTCGATCGGAGGGCGGAATATGGCAATATGCTCCCATGCCCAGATCATCATCAATGTGGTCCCACAGGAGATACTGTCTCCTCTCCTGTACACAACGTCATGCAGCTGATGATAAAGCGTCCCCAACAAACAGGGACCCCATGCATAAACTGTCATGTCTCGCCGCATGCCGACCATGACATCCCCCCAACCAATCGGAAATCCGTGTCCTCGTCGGTCAGGTACCAGAATCCCACCAATCAGAGTCGCCAGAAATGCATCAAAGCGACTGTAATGCTCTACCAGGAAATCCCAATGGATCTCGTAACCCTCAATGCCGAGTCCGGCACCCTGATCCTGGTAGTACGCTCGGAAGGTCTGCTCACCATGGCGGGGATCGTAAACGATCCGCTCCCCTCGAATCGGAATCCGGAGAATGCGGTAGACATCCTCCAAAGTGATCGTAGCCTCACCTGTCGGCAGGTGAAAGGAACAGGTCTCCGAATGCCATCTCTCGCATAGCGCCGTCAGCAAACCCCTGTTCGCCCGAATGGCGGGCATGAATGCAGCATGGAATAAGCCAAGTCTCATCAGTCATCGCCGCTCTCGCGGGCCTAGCTGATCGCCAAACCGAAAGGTCCTCGGTCTGCTCTCCCTCATGTAAATAGGGGCAAGCTGCCTCTGCAAAAAGACGAACACTGCATTAGCACCTTTTTGAACAACTGTGACCGTCATGGAAAATAACTTAGGGCATGAAAACATCAAAACAAGTTAAAGTCAAAAAAAAAGAAAGAAGGCAAATGCGTCGCAAAACTGCAATTGCGTCTCAAAAACACAACTGCGTCGTTCGAAAAATCAAATGCGTTGTACCGAGTCAATTGCGTTCTGGATTACACTTGCATCGCGAATTTAGGCGTTTGCGTCGCCACATTGCGAATGCGGCGTGTCATTTCATTTGCGTCATTCAAACAGTCAGTTGCGTCTCGACATTGCGATTGCGGCATTTGAGATGTCAAATGCGATTCGATTAAGCACTTGCGTCGCACCAAATATCGAATGCGGCGCAAAGTTTGTTTGTTCGGTGCAGTTGCGTCGCGACGCATCAAATGCGGCGAACGCGAAGTCAGTTGCGGCTTACGCGAACGCATATGCGTCGCGGCGCATTCGTTCACTACCCTAGAAAGCATAAAAAAACACGTAAATCGAGAAAATGACAAAGCAAGTTTAGGGTACATACCGCTGGTCCTGAGCCCTCTGGCCGTCTGAAGGTCCTCACGATCTCTCCGCGGTGCTCTGTCACTGGAATAACCATCGTAGCTGCTGCGTCTTTCGCTCTGAGCTCTCAGGATTTACAAGGTGAATAGTAAAAGTGAATTGACTTTTACCCCTTTGACCACCTATTTATAGGGTGAAAATGACATTTTTTTTAACCACAGTCAGTACTGGAGGCTCATTTCCGCACCTTTGACCTCCCCGTAAGTTGCTTTAAACATGTCAGAATCTGAAACCGACTGCGCCGTTGTTTTTCTAGCCATCAAATTGATTTATCGGGACCTTTTGCAAATTTTTCTGGCGCCGACCCAAAATTTGAAAATTTCCCGAGGGGGCAGGAATATTCCGTACCTTCGCTGGGGCATATTCTTGACGTATTTTCTTTGTCACAATACGACAAGCGACATTATGACAAAGAGGGGCAAAATGTAGACACCTAAAAATGACCTAGGCCTGCAAGCTTCATTTTTACCACCTTCGTCCTAGCATAATTAAGTTATCTAATTATGTCCTTGGTCCACATTCGACTATTGATTAAATAATTCATAATTATTTAATTAATTCATGTCATTTGTTCCTCCTTGATTATTAAATAAATAAATATTATTTATTTATCTAATACGTCATTAATTATCTAAGTCTTCCTTTGATTAAATAAATTTCATAATTTATTTAATTTCCCTTTGTCATCTATGTCTTCCTTTAATTAAATAAATTTCATAATTTATTTAATTTCCCTTTGTCATTTTATGTCTTCTTTAATTAAATAAATCTTATTTATTTAATCACATCACTAATTAAGTCCCCCTCTTCTAAAAATTAAATAAATTCTTATTTATTTAATTGTCCACTTTCCACTATAATTAAATAATTTTGATTTAATTATTTAATTATTCATTAGCTGTTTCTCTCACTAAAATTAAATAAATTTGATTTATTTAATTTAGCCAATTCTCTTGAATTTTGAATTAAAATCATTATTTAAATTCAAAATAATTCCTTTTGTCACATTCCTCCATAATTAAATAATATCTTTATTATTTAATTATTTACTGGTCAGCTAGAGTAAATAAATTTTATTATTTAACTTCTCCAGCAACCTCTTTGTCCGTGCCAGCCTTATCTTCCAATTTAATTCTTGACTTTTGACTTCTCATTTAATTTCGACCCTTGATTGAATTATCTTATAATTCAATCTTGGCCCTTCATCCTTATCATTTGCCCTAATTTTGACCTAACCCTAATGCACCAGCAACATTCAATCTTAAGCATTGATCTTAGGGTTCTTGTCATCTTTTCATCCTGGCCACACATTCAAAATTGCAGTTTTTATAAAAGGGCAATTTTGTTCTCATTTGCCTCCCTCAGCTCCCTTGACTTCTTGCACTCTTAGTCTCTCATGTTTAGGTTTCAATTTATGCTACTAATCTTACAGTCATAGTCACTTACAGTCATAGGCATTTTAGTCCATTGTAGGGTTATTTTATTTTCTGCAAATCCTTCAACACTTGCATAGGGCTTAGTCATTTTGTCATAGTTGCTCATACAAATCTGAGGGCATCTTTTATTTATCTGCAAGCTAGGAGGTGTAACAAAGGTTAATCATGGAAGGTGGAGACTTAGGGTAACTTCATCCCTTTTGTCTTCATATTACTTCCTTTGTACTTTGTTACTTCATAGGAATTTTAATGTTATTGTGCTAACCCACTTAATAATAATTTTAGGATTTTCCCTTGATTCTGAGATAGGATGTGGAATTGTGGTAGTAGGTGATAAGGGATCATGAGATGGAGTGATCGGATCTTCAGTATCAAGGGGATCATGGGATGGAATGGATGGGGGATGGTTATATTGAGATGGACTAGCTGGGATGATAGGATCTTGATGCTGAGAAGGGGATATGTTGGTATGCTTTGGATCAAGCTCTTGGCATGATGGTGGAGTCTTGGAGGGACTCTTCAAGTGGGGGAAGATGGAAGGATAGAGTATTCAAGGAATTCATGGGAATGGATTTCAGTGATACTAGGAGTGGGAGAAGTGGATTGAATTTGTGTGTCTTCATTGTATTGGGTGGATCTAGGTGTAGGAGGAGTGGGTTGAATTTTGTTATCTTCGATGGACTCAAATGCTCTTGGAATAGGAGATGGGGGTTTAATAGATTTAGTGGGTGTGATGGTTTCAACAGTTTTAGTGGTGCTAGGGGTGGCAACAACAATGATAGGTGTGGGGTAGGGAAGTGTCTCATCACTAGTGACCGTAGATGATGGATTGGGATAGCATGGTTCCACGACTGCAATGTGTGGAGTGGGGGATGTATTCTTTGTCATAAGTCCTTGGAGAACTACTGAAGTGAGAAACTTGCATACTCTAGGCTTGGCTAGGGTGATGGGCATAGATGAAGGATTAGGGGTTGGTGAAGGATTGGGATTATGGAGTGGTGGCCTAGGATTAGATGGAGGAATGGGATTGGATGGAAGACTAACAGTAGGTGGAGGATTAGGATTGGATGGAGGGTTAAGGTAGGGATATCGGGATGGTGAACTAGAATAGGAAGATGTGGATGATGGATTGATGTTGCGGGAAGTAGCTGGGGAATTAAGATAGGAATATTGTGATGGGGGATTAGGATAGGAATATGTGGATATTGGATTAGGATAAGTTAATGGGGGTGTAGGATTAAGATAAGAAGGTTTGGACATAGGATTAGAATGGGTAGACTGGTAAGGAGAATTAGGATAGGGGGACATGGATGGGGAATTATAATGGGAGTATTGGGATGATAGATTAGGATGGGAAGATTGGGAGGATATATTGGGATAAGAGGACGTGGGTGGTGGATAAGAAAATGATGTAGAGGAAGTATATGATGGAGATGCAGGCAAGGAAGACAATGGATATCCCTTGTCAAAGGTAGCATAAGGAGCGTTATTAGGTGTGGGTGGAGATGTAATGGGATAGCTCAGAGAGGTGATTGGATTTTGGATGACACTTGGGGAAAGCTTGCTAGCAATGATAGCATCAAGGGGATCTAAGTCATATACATCTTGATCAACAAGACTTTCGTTATCGTCGTCAATGTAATTAGGATTCCCCTTTACTACTGTTTTTGGTTGCATCGATGGAGAATAAGGATTCATGATGTCAGATGGGATGGATATAGATTGAAAAGATGGGAATAGATGATTAGAAGGAAAGAAAAGATGATGAAATGGTAAAGATTTGTTTTGATATCAGAAGATCTTGGATGTAGGTGGACTAAAGCTCAAATTGGAATTTAAGCTCAGATTGGGATTGGATCAAAGCTCAGATTAGGATGATTAAAGGATGTGATGGGATTAGGTTGGATAAGATCGATTGATGAGATGATTTGATAAGATTAGATGATGGATTAGATAGGATGATGAAAGGGAGTCTAAGCCAAATTCAGAGATCACCCTATGTGACTTAAGGTGCTGATTGATCGGATTGATGGATAGATAGTTACGACACCAAATCCACCTCAAGATAGAAATGGATTGATTGGGCCGAGGATGATGACTTATGACACTAAATCTACCTCAAGATGGAGGTGGATTGATTGGGCTGAAGACAATGATTGATGTATAAGATGACGATTAGATTGAAATTCCTAGGTCAATTCAGATAATTGGATCAAAAAAATGATGATGGATACGTAACCTAGAGTCATTCTAAGATGCACCTATTTGATTTAGATGATGAATGGATGACCTGCAAATGGACTAAAGTGAAGATCACCGGTGAATGGAAGATGCAAATGGACTGGAGGGCAAGGTCACCTATCCACTGGGCCTAGTCGCCTATGTCTGGGGCGTGGTCACCTTTCTGGTGTCTGGACTCTTGGAATAGTTAGACGAACCCTCAGAATGGGTAGAAAGACTTGCAGAACAGGTAGACAGATACTCGAAATGAGGAGACGAATGCTCAGAATGAGAGAATGGATGCTCAGAATGAGGAAAGGGATGCTAAAAAGGGTAGATTGACTCTCAGAATGAGGAGATGAAATCTCAGAATGGATGAGTAGATACTTGGAACAAGTAAACAAATGCTCGAAAGGGGAGACTGACTCTCAGAACGAGGAGATAGATGCATGGAATGAATGAATGGATTGATTGAACAGGAGATGAGATTAGCTGTTCAGGAAAAAAAATTCCTAAACTGATGGAAAACTTACTCAACAAGGTGGAACATGCCTATTCACTGGAAACAGGCGAAAACAATGGAAGACGACATAAAACGGTTGACAGAACGACTTGGATGGAAGACAGGATTGGCTTTTTTTGGAGCTAAATCACCCATCCAAGGGGAAAAACCACCCAATTAGAGGGAGAGGTTTCCCAACCTAAGGGCACAGTTGCCTATTCTGAAGAACGGGCAAGAACGACGAAAAACAACAAAGAACGACTGACAAAATGGTTGAAAAAGCAAGCAAAAATGCCTGTTTTAGGGCCTAGTCACCCCTCTATAGGTCTTGGCTGTCCCTGTTGAGGGTATGGTCACCCAACTAGGGGGAAAGTCCATCTATTATAGGGAATGGGTGAGAACGATCAAAAATGACAAAAGAACAATGACAAAACAAACAAAAAAGCAAGCCAAAAATGCTCGTTTTAGGGTATGGTCGCCCATTTGCAAGTCTAGGCTGCCCCTACTGAGGGTGTGGTCACCTATGCACTGGGCCTGGTCATCTATTCTAGGGAATGGGTGAGAATGATTGAAAATGACAAAGAACGATGATAAAACAGATGAAAAAGCAAGCAAAAACACCTATTTTAGAGCTTGGTTGCCCCTTTGTAGGTCCTGGCCTCCCTTGTTGAGGGCGTGGTCACCTATGCACTGGGCTTGGTGGCCTATTCTAGGGAATGGGCGAGAACAATCGAAAACAATAAAGAACGATGACAAAACGTATGAAAAAGCAAGCAAAAATGCTCGTTTCAGGGCTTGGTTGCCCGTTTGTAGGTCATGGCTGCTCTGGTTGATGGTGTGGTCACCTATTCTAGGGAATGGGAAAGAATGATAAAAAATGACAAAGAAGGATGACAAAATAGATGAAAAAGCAAGCAAAAATGCCTATTTCAGGGCCTGGTCGCCCCTCTGTAGGTCCTGGCTGCCCCTCCTAGGGCGTGGTTGCCCTTCTTAAGGCCTAGTTGCCCCTCTGAGTGAAAGATGAACAATTTTGACTCAAAAAAATTAGACAATGACTGAGATAGAGGGTGGTGTCGCCCCCCTTAAGGTCAAGGTCGCCCCTGTTTGGGGTGTGGTCACCCCTGTCAAGAAACCTGAACTTGACTTAGGTAAAACAGCTATGGACAAGGATAGAAAACACCTCAAACAACAAGCAAAAGGAAAGACTAACTTGACTAGTAAGATATACACTAGTTTTTCACAAAAAAGAGAGTTCGAGTAGCACAATCCTATGATTAGTATGAGGGGTATGGCCAACACAGTCCTCTAACTAGGCTAAACAAGGCAATCTAGGGATTCCTCGATATACGCTCGGTACGTAAGGCACAACCGTGAACACCAACCTGTCACACGTGTGAGTCAAGAACCCCAACAAGATACTGAAGGCTTAGACCAACTCTTCACGTCTATCTAGGTATCACCCTAGCTTTGACACTCTGCTAGACACGACGTGACTGGATTAGGGTACAACTTTGGATCTCCCCCCTTTATATACCCCGCTGGTACATGTGGTTGGGATCATCCCTTGGGGTGATGAAATCCCCAAGCAGGTCCCACTAAGAAGAGAACGCTAACCATTTTCGACTACTCCTTAAGCTCACACGAAGTGCAAGGGGAAAGCTTGAATGATGTAATGCCCCCTTGGGTAAACAAAAGACTTAAGTAAGCTAAAATTTCTCTTCACCCAGGATCGCCAAATGGCGCAAGGGGATTGGATACATCAATAGCTTACTTACAAATAAATCATACAATATATTGACTCCCCTACTTAGACTATGTGCCTAATTAGTGTGAAAATGAAAGAAAACAACTAACTAAATGTCTTCCTTTCATCTTGCAACAAACATGTTAGTAGTTTAACCTCTGGTCTTTGTTAAGCGCGAAATAACTACACAAATGTTAGTAAAACCCATCACACTCACCAAAAAAATGAGTTAGGGGGTCAGTATTAATCAAAACAATAGAAAATGGCCAAAAATGACTTAAAACACCACTTTTACCTCAAACAACTCTGTTTGGGCCTGGTCGCTCCTCTACTGGTCCTGGTTTCCCCTCTGAGGTCCTAGCTTCCCCTCTCAGGTCCTGGCCACCCTTCTCAGGTCCTAGCCGCCCCTTTGCAAGTCCTGGCCACCTATCTGAGGGCCTGGTCACCTCTGTTAGGGCTTGGTCGCCCCTTTGTGTCACTTGAACCTACAAAATGTCAAAAAATAGCAAACGTGAGTAAAAAGAACCCATTTGTGGGTCCCACCGGGAGTGCCAAAAATGTGTGAAAGTATTTTTTACTTCTAAATATGAAAAAATAACTAATAAATACAATGTAAAGAACACAAGACCACTTTGAAATTAGCCTAAGTTAAGCACAAATAAAAAAAAGATAAAAACAAGAGTGATTATACCTTTATCTATGTTGATCTCCTCGGTTGGCCCTTGATTGAAATTTGGTTATATGCTCCTTTGATGGCAAGGTGATGAAAATGGATGCAAGGTGGGTATGTGACAAAGTGAGGAAGATGGATGCAAGAGGATGAGTGTTAAGTATGAGATGAGCAAGTGTATTAGAGCTTAATGATGTCTTGAAAATTTGAGAGCATAAGGGTGTTACAAATGCATAAGGTCCCTAAATGAATGAGAAATTGGGGTATTTATAGCAGAAATTGAATTCTCTAGAGAATTCAATGGTCAAGATTGAGTCACCATGGCCAAGATGGAGGGTTATGGTGAGTTGAGGACTCACAAGCCCTCACATCTTGCCATGTGGAGGATGAAGTGTCCAAAGGACATGGTGAGATGGAAAGGGTACAAATGATGTGGAAGAAGGACAAGTGATGTGGAGGTACTTACAAGTACCTTCCCATGTGAGTGATGTGACACATAAGACTCACATGGGGAAAAGGAGAACTTTGGGAGAATAAAAGTGAATTTTAAATTCACAATGATTGGGAGTATCCCAAGGATAAGACAAGGGAGCTGAGAAGTACCTTGGATAAGACAAGGTGCTTATAATAGAAGGTTCCTAACCCATGTGACTAATGTGACCTTTCAATGATCACATGGGGAAGATCAGATTCCTTGGAAGAAAAAAGTGAATTTCAAATTCACATGATTGGGAATATCTCAAGGATAAGACAAGGAAGTTGAGAAGTACCTTGGATAAAACAAGGTGTTTATAATAAAAGGTTCTTAACCCATGTGACTGATGTGACCTCTCAATGATCACATGGGGAAGAGGAGAACCTTGGAGGAATAAAATGGAATTTAAAATTCCATTTGGAAGGACATGGGGATAATACAAGGAATTTAATATTCCTTGGGGGATGAGAAGAGTTGACTAAGATGTTGATTGAACTTGACCAATGATTAGAAAACAGTTAGTGGTTAATGAAGATTAGAAGCCAACTTGCAAAAGTTGGAGGATGTAACACATCCTAATCAAGGATAAGACATATGCACATCCCTAATGATGGAATTGGGAGGTGGATTAGAATGAAGGAAAAGTGATAGAGGATGGGACATGTGAAAGATTAAATAAATGTATTATTTATTTAATTATTTTGAGGAAAGGGGAATAAAGGGTAAGGTATTTAATTATTAACTAAATACCTTAGGGATTTAGAAGAATTTAAAGATATTAATTAAATAATAGCAATATTACTTAATTAATGCAAATAAGAGGATGTTTAGATGACAAGGGATAAATTTGGACAAATGGAAGTTTCTAAATTTTGATGTCTATAGCCTCAATCTCCACCTAGGCTCTCCTTCGATGTCTCCCCCTCCTCCTCACCCTCTCCTGCTGATCGGCAACCCCAACCTCGCCCTATCCTCTCTGCTGTTGACCTGCTACCCCAACCACCTCCTGACCTCTCCTCCTCCTTCTCCTCTGCCCTACCAGCCTCAGCTCATCCTCTGGCCCAAAACCCAGTGCTCTATAATTAGCTCCTTTGGAATAATCTCTATGGGTTGATGATGGATATACCACACAAAAAAATTGATGTCACTTCGCCTCTGCTATCTCGCCGATCCTACCCGTGTAAGGTACCAGCTGTAGTGTCTCCCAATAATCCTTCGCAAACTCAGGCGTAATTGGCTCCCCCCATGGTTGCTTTCTCAAGATCCACCTAAATCTCTCTGGTCCATGGGGAATGTCTTGCAGAAGCCCAAACTGTCTAGTCACCCTGTCTGGCCTATGTGCCTCCACTATACATGGCTCCTTCCTAACTATATATCATCTAGTATAGAAATATCCTCTATTCCTCTCTTCATCTCTCCTCCATCTAGAAAATCATTGTATCATGTACGACCTCCACACTATCTACTCCTAAAGATCATCCAGTGTCCATCTGTCTAAATCCCCGAAACCCTCATAATTCCACACCCAGTCCTGCTCTATCCCATAGCAGTAAGCCATTGGTAGTGTCACATCCTCCAAACCTGCTCTCACCAATCTTGGCCTGGCCACACTAATGTGCTCCTAGGCCCATACCTGTAGCAGTGTCACCTGTGTCAAGCTAAGTGCCTCTCTATAGCACACAATGTGCATATCTTTGTACAGGTGAGCTAGTACGCATGGACCCCATGCAAACTCTCTCTCCCTCCCCTCAACAATATGTCAAATCACCTCCATGTAGCTAAGGTCGTAGAAGCGCCCACTTCGATCTGGTATCAACAATCCGCTAATGAACCTGCATAGGTATAGTGGTAGCGGTGGCACCCCCAACGCTAAGCATCTATCCACATCCAACCCCTTCCTTTGCACAGGAAGGTCCTCTCATCCAAAAATGACGCATATGGTCTGATACAATGTTGCCCCCTCTAATCTTGTCATGCTCACTAGGTGGCCTGCTATAGGTAGCCTCAGTATTTGGCACATGTCCTCCAGAGTAATGGTCATCTCCCCTATTGGGAGGTGGAATGTTGAGGTCAAGGAACTCCATCGCTCTATAAGGGCTGTCAACATCGCCCAATGTGCTCTGATAGTCGGATATCCCAACATATGCAACAAACCCGCTTGTGACAAAGCCTCATGGTCTACTCTGTTCATGGCTGCTATCGTCACCTCCAACACCTTTAATCATCTCTCATGTGTCCACAGACTATGGAACCGTTGCATCCATATCACACACTATGTTAGTCATCTGCTCCTTTTTTTCCCCATCTCTCCCTTTTTTCCATTTCTCGGCCCCCGATTATCTTTTCTCTAATTTTCCCCCCTTTTTTTGGACAAATTTACTCAAATTTCCCAAATTCGTTTTCTTTTCCTTCTCTCGGCCTAGTCTCTCTTTTCTTTTCTTGCCTCCCCCTCCCCCCCATTTTTCCACCCCTTGGGCAAGCCTGCGCTTCGGATGGGCAAACCCACCTAGGCATGAGCGAGCCTGCCTCAATAGTGGGTGATCCCATCTGCCGGGCGCGAGTGAGCTTTCCCTGATGGCGGGAAATCCCCTCCTTCGAGCGTATGTGAGCCCACCCCGACGGCGGGCGATCCCGCCCGTCAAACAGGCGAGCTCGCCCGAGAGGTGAGAAAACCCACCCCCTGATGGGCGGCCACACCTCGGGGTGGCATCACCCCTGATCAAGCGAGGTCATCCTTCTTCTAGGCAGGGTCGCCCTTGTCCCGGGCGGATTCACCCCTGTCATGGGTGTGCTAGCCCATGTCCCAACTAATTTATTTTTTGGGCAGATTTTCCCGATCATAGGGCAAGTCTTCCCTTCCCTCATGCCCCCCTGCCCATTTCAAGCACTTTTTTCTATTTTTTTGAGTGAATTTTCCCCCTAATTGGGAAAATATACCCCCCATTCCCACCACCTCTAACAGGTGATTCTGCCTATCCAATGGGTGAAATTGAAATTTTGCCCCCTTCCCATTTTTCTAAACTACCCTAATCCCAAAACCCATGATTTTAAAATACAATTAAACTTAAAAATACATCATAAAATGCTTCAAATTACAAAGGGGTTTTTTGGACCTAACCTGGCATGGAACAATGCGCTTGTGGAAGAACTGTCGTACCTCGTCCCCCCGGGGATGATGTCATCATCGTAGTCGTCTGGCATCCTCGTCTGCTTGTCTCCTTCTTCTCCTCTTCCCTTTCTCTCACTCAACTTCTAGGTGTGCAAATGAGGAATAGTAATTTCTAAAATTACTATATATAAAATTTCCCTCCTTTTTTAACTTTTTAAGTTAAGGGTATTTTTACCCTTTATTTAAACCTCTTTTAATTCAACTAATCCTCTAACTTCCCGGGGCCACCATTTGCACCCCATGTGTTCGTTTGACTTCATTCAAAATACAATCTTCATAGGTTTTTGAGCTCTATCCAACGGTACCTTGTATTTCCTCATATCGAAAAGTTGCTCAGGGCCCCTTTTTCTTCCCCAACCGCCCTCTCGAGGGGGTGTACCCTACCATTTTCCTATGCTCCTCTGTTATGGTCACTTTCTTATGAGACCAGTGCATCTCCCTACATTTCCCACCATTTGGATAGCTCACACAACTTCTCCCATGGTGGGGCATCATTTTCTAGTCACTTCCTCTATAGAGTCATCTATATTTTATGTTTCTTCGAAACACTATTATTCTAACAATATTTTGAAGAGGGACAAAATGTAGACATTCAAATTTGACCATGCCCGCATAGTCAAACCTGTCCCCTTTATTCGTCTATTCGATCAATATTAATTAGAGGACTTATTTAATTAATATTTCCCCTTCACCTAAAGTTCCTAAAGTATTTAATTTAACAATTAAATACTTTAGCTTTCAACCTTCTCTAAATTAAATAAATATATCAATTTATTTAATTTAGTCATTTAGCCTTTTTGAATTTAAATCAATTTTAAATTCTCTATTTTCTCTCTCCTTGTCACATCCTCCATAATCTTCTTCTAATCTGGATTAGGATGTGCACACCTTTAATCAGGATTAATGTCACATCCTCCATATTTGGCCACTTGCCTCTAATCCTTCATTAATCTTCTTAATCACCCATTTGTACAACCTTAATCTAATCACATGCCATCTTTAGTATGTCCTCCAAGTCAACCCTTCATAAGTGCTTTCCCTTTTAAGCCTTAACCTCTTCCCCATGTGAATTAAAAATTCACATTTATTCATTCAATGCATTTCTCTTCCCCATGTAGGTTGTTGGGAAATTATGAATTCCCTCATAGGTCACATCAGTCACATGGGACAAGTACTTCCTTTATGAGGACCTTGTATTATCTTTAAGGTACTTCCAATCATGTGAATTTAAAATTTGCATTTATTTCCCCAACCACTTCTTTCTTCCCCATGATGATTAGTGAGGAATTCTAAAATTCTTCACTTGTCACCATCCTTCGACATAGGGACAAGAACTTTTTTGAGGAAATCTTCCCCTAATTCCAAGGTACTTGCAAGTACCTCCACCTCATATGTCCTCTCTCCACCTCACATGTCCTTTTTTCCATCTCATTTTCACATGGCAAGATGTGAGGGCTTGTGTGTCCTCAACTCACCACAACCCTCCATCTTGCCCATGTTGGCTAAATCCTAGCCATTGAATCCTCTAGAGACTCTTCCCTTAAAATGGAAGATTTTGTCTCATTTTCATTCATAAATTTCCTTCACATTTTCAATCTCCAAGCTCTAGCATTCTCAAGCACAAGCATTTTGCATTCAACCTCCATTATTGCACTCATGAAGCTTTCATTGCATCCATTTTGCATTCATCTATCAAAACACCCACATCTTTCATTGCATTCATCATACAATCTAGATCAATTTGCATACCATTTCATCATATTTTCCATCAAGGAGCACACATCCAAGCTACATCAAAGGGCCAACCAAGAAGATCAACTTGAACAAAGGTATAATCTCTTGTTTTATCTTTTGTTTGTTTAGGTTCAACTTAGGCTAATCTTGAGGTATTGTTGTGTTGTTTCCCCTTTTGTATAATTTCTCAGTTTTTGCATCTTTTTAGGTTTAGAAACAATGTTGCATTACACCCACAAAGAAGGGCTGAGATTGATCTTC